>PVJO010010097.1:0-65980 GCA_004026905.1 Hystrix cristata
CCTCCCTATCTACAAAAGCTTTGTTTCCATTTTTTCCTTCCATTTCTTATTTCTCTTGTCCTCTGTTCCTTTCCCCCTCCCTTGTTCCCTTTCCCATTGGGACATTTTCTTCCCTTTCCCAATATATTACATTTTAGTCTTTATTTACACTTTCAGTTTCTCACACCAGAGAAACAATGTGGTATTTAAACATGTGTGTGCGATTTATTTCACTTAGGAGTATGGTCTCAAGATGCAAATGGATGCAAAGAATTTTATTCTTTGATGCAGCAACCCCACTTGTAGTAATCTGCTTTCAAGACAAATCTTTCCAAAATGAAAATACAGATGCATAATGTTATTTATTTCAACTTTTTAATAAAAATACTGGAAAACAGGAAGCTATGCAACTGTCTAAACATAGGAGAATGATTGAACAGACTATGGTATTGTATATTGTTATGGCCTCCCCAGTGCCACATGTGTTTGGAAGGTGCTTGGGTTATGGGGCTCATAGTTGACTTGCTGTTAGGAGGTGGGGTCAGAAGAGGTGATCACTAGGGGCTTGAGCTTGAAGGGTGCATCTCCTTTCCTGGGTCCTCCTTTTGCTCTCTGCTTCCCATCTGCCATGAGATGAACAGCTCTCCTCTGCCAGACCCCTCTGTTATGCTGTCCTCCCTTGGAGCTAGCTGACTGTGAACTGCAACATGAGCCAAAATCAATCCCTCCTCATAAAGTTGAGGGTGTCAGATATTGTGTCCCAGTAACAAGAAGGTGACTAAAATACATGCGATGAATTATTATACAGTTATGTAAAAAGAACAAGGAAGCTCCTTTTGAATGGATACAGAGTGATTCACAGGAGTTATTGTTAGGTAAAAAAGCAAAGTGCAAAGAGAACAGGTAGTGTGCAGCCTTTCCTGTAATAAAGAAGGGAGACTAGGAAATACACCCACACCTGCTAATCATCACAAAAGCAAACACAGGAAGGGTAACCTAGAAAACAGTGAAATTGGTTGCCTTCCCAGGTGGGGGGACATGGGAGATGGAGTAGGAAGGGTGCAAGGGTAAGGCACGCTTCTCTGAGTCCTGCTTTGTGATTAGTTTTGAATTCATGTTAATATTCTTCATATTCAGAAAATAAAATTAAGTCAATAAGAATGGGGAAGGAGAAAGAAACTTAAAACTGAAAGCAAATGAACCTAGTTGCATGTCACCTGAATGCCATAACTACACTGGAGGGGAAAAGAGAACTAATCCAAGCAACAGAAACAGAGACTGTCCATACTCAGACCCGAACAGATTTGCCAGGGGACAGGGCATCTGCAAAGAGATGGCAAGTTCTTTTCAGCAGGTTCGTTTTTGTAGTGGGAAATGCGAAGCAGTATTGAAACTGTCTTAGATACACTATAGGATTGAGCAAAAGCGTAAATGTGCTGTTGTTGGGAGCCAGGGTTCTCACCATGGAAGAAGGAAGGTACAAATACATAATGGGGAAAGACAAGAAAGAACTCTCTGGAGATGAATTTGAAATGAAGGTATGGATACGAGTCTGTGACTTCTAAAATAGGTTTATACATCCATATGTGTACACGCATAGGTATATAAATATGTATGTGTATACATATGTTAGTAGTATCTATCTTTGCATACCCACAGACATAGGTCAAAATGACCATGAAAAGTAGATGTTTTGAGTCAATTCTGGACTTCGAGGCAGCCACGACTGTGCAGCTAAAGACCCTCATGAAAGACTTCCAGAACTGCTTCAAAAGTGGCAAGAATGATCGGATAAGTGTATGCAAAGTGAGGAGAAGTATTTTGAGGAAATTAACGGTGATGTGTCTTTTACTGTAATAATTTAGAAAGTAGAATGTTCACCACATGTTTCAATCACACCTCCTATAGGTTCCCACTCCCTTCCTTCCCTTTCCTTACAACTCATCTGTGGAAGAACCTGGGCCCTTTGACCTGACCAGTCTTTCATGGTCCAAGTTGGTCCTCCTTGTTCAGTATGCTTGCAGATTGGCAGCTGGATCCAGAAGTTTGATCATTTGCAAGATTGGGTGGTGTTGTGTCCTTCCATCAGGAGGGACATCACATCTGGCTCCCCTCTCTCTGTGATGTTGGCCGCTGTTGATGTTGAATGACTAGATGTACTGATTCATTGGGATTGAAAATTGGTGATATTCTGGTTTTCTCATTTATTTTTTGTTTATTAACAGGAGCACTTTTATAAAGAGCTGCTGCCCCTCATCTACTATTTGGTTACTCAGTTGTATAGCTTATATACAAAAACCAGGGTAAATATTTGAGTCTGTCCTTTTATTGACCAGCTGCCAAAATTATGATTGGTTTCCTTGTATCCAATGGAGTGACTGATTAGAGACCTAAAAAGTATAATTACAAAAATATAGATATAAACATTAGATGGGTTTTAATTCATTGTAATTACTATTCTTATCAAAGTCTAATTTATCCCAACTTTGGCCAATGAGAGCTTTTTTATTTGGTCCCTCCATCATTTTTACCTGACTTTGGTAATCATGGATTACTTCCTTGCTTAATAGTGTGATGAAATGTCACTTGAAAGTTAATTTTGCTGCATAAAATATCCTTGCTCATATTTTCTTTCTTTGGTGTCACAGGTTGAATCCCTCCACCACTCATGTTGAAGCCCTCATTACCTATTTCTCAGAATATGACCTATTGTGAAATGGGGTCTTCACGGATTTAGTTAAGATGAAGCCATACTCATCCAATAGGGTGTCTGTATAAAAGGGGAAATTTGGACAAGGACACATCAGGGAAGGCTACCACGTGAAGAAGACATGGATTGAGGCTGTGGTTTTACACACCAAGGGTGCCAGTGACTGCCAGCAACTGGAAGCTGTGCAGGGAGATAGATCAGATTCTCTTTCCTAGCCCCCAGGAGGAGCTAGCCCTGCTGACACCTTAGTCTCAGACACTGGTGAGAAAACACATTTCTATTGTTTAAAGCACTCAATTTAAGGAACTTTGTTACAACAGCCCTAGAACACGGTACACTTGGGTGTCTTTAGTGTCTTGCTCCATTCTCTAGCGGCATAAAGCACCTTTGTCAAAAAAAGTTTGACGATTACTTTTCTTTCTCTTAGAATTCACTTGCTCTTTTCTTCGCAAATGCCCAAAGGGTAGTTCCCTTCTCTGTATTTAAGTCCAGTAAGTTGACTAGAATGGCTGGGACTTCGTCATTTGAGTCCATACTTAGCTGTCTTGCTCTAGTTGTAACTTTAGTGTTTGTTCGATTGCCTTGTGTTGGGTTTCCTCAAGAACTCGTATCATTCATGTATTCCATCTTCTCTGCTGATCTCCTGCTTTGTCTCAAATCCTTTATTTCTTCATTATTTTTTGTGCTTAAAAATGTCCTTATTTTCACGTTTTAGGTCTTTCAGTGTTTTGTTCTTATGTTCCTTCTAGTTGAGTTTTCATTTCTGACTTGTATAAATTTTATTTTTAAAAGTACCACATGGAACCCCACTAATATGTACAATTAATATGTGTTAATAAAAATGTACAAAAAATATTTAAAATATTTTAGAAAGCCAAGGGATAATAAAATATGATTAATTAAAAACAGAAATAAAAATTAAATTTCTAATTCTGAGTTCTATCACACAAATTCTGAGTTTTCTAATTCAGATTATTGGTTTTATTTCACATACTGCATTCTTTTCTTAATTTCTTCAGCTGGTTTTTGAAATAGTAATTCTCATTTTTCTTGGTTTCAAGGACTTATCTCTCTGCTGTGCCTTCACTGTCTTTACAGATATGATTCTGTCCTTTAATTTTTTTTTTCAAACAGTGGCTTCTGTTATAAGAAAAGATATGGATTTTCCCTTGGTATTTTTCATATGAAAATTTTCTTCAACTTCTACAAGGAGGCATACGGCAGGATAGCTTTTCTAATTTCACCCATCTGCCTTTTGGGTTGTTTCCTTGTGGTGATAAAAAATATGACCACTGGCTTCTGAAATGTTGCCACTCTGCTCCCCTTCTTCACTCCCCTCAAGACCCCTCTTCCTTTGGCTTTGCTGTCTGGGTTTCCCTCCAGCAGCTTCTCCTTGGTGTGGGCCAGTCCCTCAGTTGGGGGGGTACTCGAAGAGCCAGGCCTTCCTCTGAGCCTTTGCTATCCTCCCGGTGGGGCTGCTGTCCCTGTGAGTACCTGTGACTGTGTGGGGCACATGTAGTTCTTATGCAGGTCTCCCGGCTATGGGTGCTTTGTGCCCATCCACTGAGATCCCGGGATTCAGTTAGGAGACCTTTCTACCTGAGTTTATAAATGTTACCTGTGGACTTTGGGTTTTGCCATCTGCTTCTGTTTCGTGTGAGGATTTGAGATCAAAAAGCTTTGCCACTGCCATGGTCCCAGAATTTCCTGAATTATTTCGAAATGAATTCCGAACATCCTACTATTTCACATAAATTGGGTGTATCTCTAAAATATACTCTTTGTTATAACGTATCTACAATGTCATTATTGCCAAGAATTAACAAATTAACAATTCTCTTCTCCTCTCTTTTCACTGCCTCTCCCCTCCCTCCCTCTCTTTCTGTCTCTCTTTCTTTCGCACTGAGGATTGAACTCAGATCCTTTGCACTCAGCTATATCCCCAGCCATTTTCTTAAATATTTTATTTTGAGAAAGGGTCTTGGTAAGTTGCTCAGGCTGGGCTCAAACTTGCAATTCTCCTGCCTCAGCCTCCCACAGTGTTGAGATTAGAGACATGAATAATTCTTTAATAATGTCAAATAGCGAGTTAATGTTGAAATTCTCCATTGTCACATTTTTTCTTTACAATTTGTTTGAATCAGAGGCCACTTGAGGTCCACATCTTGAGAGATATATGTGTGTGTACACATATATATCTCTATATATCTCTATATATATCTCTATATATATCTCTATATATCTATACATATATCTATATATATCTATATATATATCTATATATATCGAGAGAGAGAGAGAGAGAGAGAGAGAGAGAGAGAGAGAGAGAGAGAGAGAGAGAGAAAGAGAGAGACAGGGTCTCATGTAGTCCAGACTGGCCTTGAACTTGGGGCAACCCTCCTGCCTCAGCCTCTTGAATGCTGGGATTATAGGTGTGTGCCACTGTGCCTGGCTGATTAATATGTTTTTTAATCTACAGGTTTTCCTTCTATTTCATTTTTCTTCTTGCAATTTATTTGTTGGAAAAAATGTTATTTATACTGTAGACTTCCCCACCACTGGGATGTTGATGGTTGCAGCCTTGTGAGGTAGTTTCACAATTTCCCCTGAACACCATGCTTCCTGTGAATTGGCAGTTCAATCCAGAGGGTTGGTCAGATGTGGATTCGTTTGTTTGGAACAAGACTACTTCATATGTAGAATCAGAAGGCTTTTACACCTCTTTCAGTAATTGGTAGGGAAAAGGTCATTGGTAGACCAAGCAGACCAAATATCAGTAAGGGTATTCAGCAGATCCACAGTCATTAGCTTGACCTAACCAACATGTATAGAAAGCACATGCAACAGCAGACTCACATCACCTTAGGAATATATGAGATACCTACAAAATAGAACACATGCTGGCCACTGAAGCAGGCTTTAGCATGTTCGAGAGTTAAGATCCTTCAGAGCACAATCTGTGACCACAGTCACAGCACACTTAAACTAGAAACCCCCCAAAAGGAAAAATAAACACAGTGGGCCCTGATCTTTGGGTGCTGGCCTGGCATCCACAGCAAGGCCACACTGTTCTTCTAATGGACCTAAAAAATCTCACAGAATACCAGCCTCAGACAAGGTTACTCTGAAACCATGAGAAAATCAGACAAAGCAAGGCCATTTTATAATTTTGTCTAAGCATAGATAAAAAGCAAGGTCAATGTGCAACTCACAAAATACCAACTCATCCCTCACACTTGCCTAGCTGATGGGTGACTGCTGCTTCTCTCTCACTATAGTGCCACCCCAGGCTGCCCTCTGAGAAGATCCATCAAGACACCCAGTCATGGAACTGTGCTCACTTTCTGACGGCACCTAGAGCACACCCCAGGTTCCTCAAACCATCCCCAAAGCCCCCACTCAAAGTCCAAATCTTGCAGTATGTCCTTTTTGGCCTTCTTTTGCTGAGATGTCCCACAACTCCTCGAGGTGTCTGCTCACCCTTGTTGCAGAGAGGAAACACCTCTCACAGTCACCTACAGGTATGTTCCTGGGAGTCCCAGGCAGGAGGGATTGACTCGCACAACGGAATAACAGGAAAATCCCCAGCTTTGGAAGTGGGGAAATGCATGTTGAAATAACTCGTGGCTCAAGGACAGTAGCATGGAAATTAGGAAATACTTTGAATGATAAGAAATATTACACATTTATATCGGTCAGCTGCCTGACAGGGGACAGATGGCATATGCAAATTGAGAGGAGTTAAGTGAAGAGATTGAGGTGGCTTTATAATAATGTCAGCTAGCTAGCCTGAGCCACTTTTCTTAGAATTCCCTTCCCCTGGATTTCAGTCAGTTGGACCATGTGAGAGATCCTGATAGGAGATTTGGAGAAGAGAAGGGAAACACATGTAACTCACGAGGATAGAAAGAAAAAGAAAAGGCCAATGACACAACAGAAAATGGGTCAAAGACTTGAAAAGACACTGCTTCACAACCGAAGAAACCCAAATGACACACAAACATATGAAATGTGCTCAACCTCATTTGTGCTCCACAGAACTGTAAGTTCACACTACTATGAGATATTAGATACCACTGCATGCCCACCAGATTGGCAGAAGCTGAGAAGTCTGATGGTTCCAAATTGGCAAGGCCGTGTGGCAGTGGGAACTTTCATCCACTGCTGGTGGGAGTGCACATTGGAAAAAGGTCATCTTGTAGTAAAGCTGTAATACTTCCTTATGATCCAGAAGGGCCCATGCCAAGTCGTCAAGCTCTGGGGATTCTGTGTGCGTGGGCACTAGTGTACATGGTTGTAATGCCTTGAATGTGGGCTCCCAAAAGATGTGTCCATGCCCTGACCCCTGGATTCCGTGAATGTGACATTATTTGGAACGAAGATCTTTGCAGATGTAATCACTTAAGGGTCTTGAAATGAGATCATCCTAGGTTATCCAGGTAGGCCCTAAATCCAATTGTTGATTGACAAGTGTCTTTGTAAGACAGAGGTGGGGGGGCGCTTGAGACACAGAGAGGAAGCCACGTGGAGTGACACGGCTATGAACCAAAGGACGCCCGGCTCCACTGAAAGCTAGAAGAGGCAAGGAAGACGCCTTCCTGGAGACTTCAGAGGGAGACGGGCCCTGCTAAGACTTTGATTCTGCACTTTGGGTTTCTAGGACTGTGAGATAACAAATCTGCATCATTGTAAGGCACCAAGTGTGTGACACCTGGTTACAACAGCGACAGGGAACTAATACAGTGATTCATTGTCACATTTGGTGGCTGCAAACAAATCAAACACCCAGGAGGTATAGAATGAAAAATGTAAAGTAATATAGTGGAATACTCTACCAAAATAAAAAGGAATTATATATATATATATATAAATTATATATATATTTATATATTTATGTATATATAATTTATATATCAGCATACAATACAGAGCTTTGAATGAAAGAAGCAAGGCACAAAATAATTCCTACATTTCAACTACATTTACATGTAGTACAAAAATGACAAAATTGAATCATATTGCTTATGGATGGATGTATGTTTAAGTGGCAAAACACTGATGCAGAACAAGGAAACGATTATGCTAGAAGTTACGGAAGGAGAGGGAGGTGATTTTAAGGAGGTGATTTTGTCACCAAGGAGGACTGCAGCTCTTGATGGGGGTGTGGCCGCATGAAATATTCACTTCATAATTGTATGGTTATATAGTGCAGAAATGCCCACGAAGCATATGTAACGTACATAGTTCTGGACCTGGGATGTACTTAATAATTTAAAAAGTTTGAATAATACAAACGAGTTAAAATGATGACTCAAGATGATGTTATCTCTGCCTCTGGAAAATTCAAGAGAATCTACCAAAAAAGATTACCAAAACTAAGAAGAATTTAGTAAGCTGGTTGGGTATATTTAGACAAGCAAAAAGCTAAGAAAGCATAATGGATTAAAATAGTCCATTTAAACCTGGCATGGTGGCACATGCCTATAATCCCAGCACTTGGGAGGCTGAGGCAGGAGGATCGTTGTGAGTTTGAGGCCAGTCTGGGCTACATAGTGAGTTCAAGGCCAGCCTGAACTACACAGAGAGACACCGTCTTGGAAAAAAAAAGTCCATTTAACAAAAAAGATAAAATACCTAGAAACAAATTTTTACAAGAAATATACAAAACCTAGGAGTTGGGGATTTAGCTCAATGGTAGAGTGCTTGCCTAGCAAATGCAAGGTTCTGAGTTCAATCCCCAGCACCCCATCAAAAAAGAAATATGCAAAATCTATGTAAAGAAACTTTAAAATATTCCTCGGGAATATAAAAAGGGCCCAAATGAGAGGAAAGGTGGATTATGTTCTCCGGTAAGAAAATTTATCTTCATAAGTATTTAATACAGCCTTAACTAATCTATAAATTACATATAATCCCAAAAGTAGGTGACATATTTTTGTAATCTGTTAAGATGATTTTAGCATTATTGTGGAAAACTAACTGAGAGAAAATAGAAATATTCTGGAAAAGAAGACAAAGGAGAGGAGCACAAGTCTCTCCAGATTTTAAAATATAACAAATTTATAGTAATTGAAAACAATGTAGTACTAATGTATGACTAGAACAGCACAACGACAGAAAAACACAAAGCTTAAAACATCCAAAATGCAAAGAAGTGTTTCTTAACTATGATAAAAATGTTATTTCAGTTCACTGGAGGAAAAAAAATGAATTATTCATTAAATGGTGCCCATTTGGGAAAAAGACAAAGTTAGACCCCACCTCACAACCAGAAACAAACTAAAGGTTAGATAGATTAGATTAAAAGAGTAAAAAAAATGAAACCATAAAAATATCAGGAAAAAAACAAAGGAGATTAAAAACATAATGTTGGAGAAGGAAAGACCTTTTAAAATGTGACATAGATCTCAGAAGCCAAGAAGAAAAACTTGATTAATTTAAAACATAAAAACAAAAAAGTTTCTTCAGCAGAAAATTATCACTAGCAAAGTCCAAGGCAAATGATAAACTGGGAAAATTATTTGTAACTCAGATCAGCTAATAATCCTATTTTATAAATAGTTCCTACAAAATAGTAAGAAAAATGCCAACAATACAATAGAAAGATGGACAAAAGATATGAATTATAGCTCACAGAATAGAAAAAAGAATTCTAAATGAATCAAAATTAAAGGTACAGCAAGATGCCCATTTTAGCTTATCCGACTGAAGAAAGGGCAAAGCTTGATAATGCCATGTTGGCTAGAGTGTGAGCAACGGGCACTGTTTCGAATGGCTTAGAGGAGTTGGAATGGGCACAACTTCTATGAAGGTAATTTGGGTACGTAAATTAAAATCGCAAATGCATGCACCTTTTGACTCAGTAATTCCCCATCAGAGGATTGATTCTACAGATATATTTGCGTATGTGTGAAAAATAAGGGACTACTAGATAGACAATGAAAAAATTATGTGCTGACGTGGAACCATCTCCAAATACCGTGTTAATTTAAGAAAGGGCAAAGCACAGTGCAAATAGTATGCTAGCATTTATGTAAAACAAGAATGCATGTGTTTATATGCCAGTGAGAGAAGAGGAGTGGACAAACTGAGGCAGGGGTAAAAGGAACTGAGAATTCTTAAGTGGGCAGGAAGGCCAGGCTGTTGTCCTGTGTGCAAGGAAAGGGTGGGCCTGGGAGATGGGATGGCTCATCCGGAACAGGAGGGACGACAAAGACATGAACAGACTTCCTTAACATGCCACACTGACTTTGTTACTGACAATAACATCAATAATTACAATAATGAGAATAGTTTCTAGACCTTTGTATTCACTAATAAAATGAGTCACATGAAGTCGGCAAGGCTTGAGTGTTTCAGATGAAGTTTTCAACACAGCTACCAATGAGCATGGTATAACTAGAGAGTTTTCTGTATTTTCAGCTAAGTAAAGATAATGCTCCCAACTCCAACTCCCTTTTAAAGCAATGCTCCTTTGGCCTGAGCTGGAGTAATCAATTGCTAGAGATGAAAAGAGAGAGAGAGAGAGTGTAGGAGGGGGTGGGACCAAAAGGGGGTAGCTCCTACTAATTCAGTCCACTGTAAAGAACTTTCCAGAAACCCCAGTCAGTGAATTCCATTCTCATTTTATTGGCCACCCCTATCTGCAAAGGGGGGTGGGGTGGGAAACGTAGATTTGAAACTTGCAACACTGCTATCCTCAACAAACTCAAATTCTTTGTTGCAAAACAGATTATGAGCAGGGTCAAAATAAATGCAGAAAATGCCAGGAAAACGTAACATAAAGAAAGCAGGTTGAACATTACTACTATCATGTAAAATAGAACCTAAGCAAAAGGTTTCTGGGGGGACAAATATGTGAAAGACACAAGTATGACCTTTATGCATAGATCTTTGTCTCCAACATAGTTTCATAATACAGTATGTGAAAGAAAAAGTTGATAAAATTTCACAAAGAAACTGACAAATCCGTAATCAGAATGGAAGAAACTTAATGTATTTTCTCAGGAATTGACAGCTACGAAGAGGAAAAGTAAATACAATACAGAGGGTCTGAATAACCAAGTCCTGGACTTGACCTCACATACACACGTTATATGAGAATATAGATGCTTCCCAAGTCCATATGGAACATTAGCCAAAGCTGGCCATGTATTTGGTGACAAAAAGAGTCTCAACAAGTTTAGAAGCAGAAATTGTAATCACTGAATCCAAAGTACTAAGATTAGAAATGACTAGCTGTAGGAAATCCCCCAATACTGAAAATGATGGTTAACAACCAGCAAAAACCCTAGAACAGTTGAAAAGACCAAAGTTTTTTTTAAAAAAATGCACAAACTAATGGCAATTTGGGTGAGGAGGGAAGACAATACAGAAACAAATAGGTATTGTAAGAAACAGGATGGGTATAACTTCAGATATAGAGTCAAGCTTTCTCAAACTTGTAAGAGAATACGGTATGTAGCTTTATGCGAATAAATATGAAAATATAGATGAGATAGATAAGTTTGTAGGAAAATGTGAATTGATCAAGAAGTAGAAAACAGAATAAGCCAATATCCATACAGAAAATGTAAAGATAGTCAGAGATCTACCTTTCAATATGGCATCAGGCATACGTGATTTTATGGCTAAATTTTCCCGAACCTAATAAGAAAAAGATAATTTTCATATTGTATAAGCCCTTCTCTGCATCCCAAAAGGTGGAAGACACCGAGACCCATTTTATGAGGCTGATGTCCACATTGGAATAAGATAGCACAGTAAAAGGACGGTATAAACCAATCTTTCTTCTGAGCACAAGCGCATCACATCCAAGAGGGCGTTATGTCCAAGCATGCTTCTCTCCAAGAGTGCAAGGAGAAGTCAGTATTAACGGTTATTAGTGCAAGTCACTTTATTACTGGTTGAAGGGGAAACATAAATATAATATCTTGATTAGTGTAGGAAAAATTTGATAAAATTCCACATCTATTCACCCTGTCATTACCACTCTTCTTTACGGGACTCATTTTGATGGATGTGAGGCAAGAAAGAAATACAAAGCATAAGGAGTTAAGAGAAAAGACTAATTATTCAGCCATCTTATGCTCATTTTCCAAAGAATCTAAATGAAGTACCTACCTGGGTGTGGTGGTGCACACCTGTAATCCAGCACTGTGGGAGGCTGAGGCAGGAAGATTGCAAGTTCGAGCCCAGCCTGGGCAATTTAAGAGCTACTTAGTGAGACACTGTCTCAAATTAAAAAATAAAAAGGGCTGGGGATGTAGCTTAATGCAAAAGCTACTGGATTCAATCCCCAGTACTGCAAAATAAATAAATAGAGCTCCTGACAAATCGTTACTGCTCATAGGTGAGGTTTTCACAAGCTCTGTCTTCCTAAAAGATGGAGCAATAAATATAACATTCAAGAAAAGCTTCCTGCTCCTACAATCAATACAGATGACAAATGCTTTGAATGAAAATGTATGAAAGGTTGTAAGACTAATGTGAAGGAAAATATAAAAAAACTCGCTACAGGACCAAAAAGCAGCCTGAGTAAGTTATAAGTTATATCATGTTCTTGGGCAGAAAAGAATTCACTTTAAAAAAAGATGTCTGTTCCCCTGAAATTAGTCTATACCTTCAGTGCAATCCCAATGCAACATTAGCCCCAAAATTTAAAAGAAAGTGCCTAGTAGGCATCAAAACACACTCTAAAGCTATAGTAATCAAAACAGAAGAGTATTGAAGCAAGATTCAGGGAATTCACAGGACAACAGAAATTCTGAAAGCACTCTGCTGAAAATTCAGCTATTTAGGATTGATTCAATTGACAAATAATGCCTGTCTATGATGGCCAGATATGTTCCCATGGTGACTAAAATTTAGTCTTTGCTCTCCAGGAAGCTGGAGATGACATTATGCAGGGTGAATTTGGTATTTCAAATCAATGAGATGACTGCCTGTCCATCAAAGGAAAACAAAATCATAGATTGTTACTCCATGTAGATGAAAAGATATTCCTGAATGATTAAAAGTCCAAACGTAAAAAACCAAACTATAGGCTGAGCGTGGTGGTGCACACCTGTAATTCCAGCATTCTTGGAGGCAGAGGCAAGAAAATCCCAAAGTTTAAGCCCAGCCTGGGTAACTTAGCAACTTAGTAAGACCCCATCTCAAAATTAAAAAGTTTTTTTTTTTTTTTTTTTTTTTTTTTTTTTAGACGGCTGGGTATGTAGCTTGGTGTGAAGTCCCTGGTTCAATTCCCAGTAACAAAGAACAAACAAAAAAATCAAAAAACAAAAACTGTACATACGAATTTATAAAAATGAGTTTAGAGGAGCACATTGTTCTAGTCCTTGGGTAAAGAAGATATTATTAAGCAAGGCACAAAACGCAGACACTATAAAAGAAAAAGCTAATATGTTTGATGGCACAATGATGAAAAATACAACTTGTACATGACAGGAAAAGCACCATAAACTAAGTTAAAAATATCAGTGTGGAAGAAAGTATTTGCAACATGTATAACAGAGAGACATACTACCAAGCATATAAAAAGAACTGCAGCCAGTAGGAAAACTGGCAAAGAACAAGTAGTTTGCAGAAGAGACCAGTGGAATGAAGAGCCTGTAACTATTTGAACATTTGAAAAGGTGCTCACCTGACCACACTAGTAATCATAAAAATGCAGACAATAATAAGGAGATACTTTCTTTGCCCACCAGGGCTGACTAAGGTTAGGGAGCAATGGGAACTCATGTACATATTTGATATCAGCTCTTTTGGTGAGAAAGTTGATAGTATTTTTTTAATTTTTTTTTTTGGAGACAGAGTCTTGCTATGTAGTCCAGACTGGCCTTGAACTTACCATGTAACCCAGGCTGGCCTTGAACTCATGGCAATCCTCCTGACTCAGCCTCCCAAGTGCTGGGATTATAGGTGTGTGCCACCATGCTCGGCTGATGGTATCTATTTTTAAAATGTCCATGTCCTTTGAACCCAGTACATGCCACTTCTTGGTATGCAAGGGAGACATTATTCATTGTCTCCTGTGCCTGGGGCCTGCTCCTCCTGGCACTGGGCTGCTCAGCCAGACAATTCTCCCAGCATTCTTTGGGACAGGTAAGTGACATGGGAGAAAGAACTCACCAGTGGAATGTGAGAAGTGGTGATGTATCCAGCTTCCTTCTGCCTCATCTGCTTGGAGGCCATGTGCTTGCCCTGGATTCACAACCCTTCTTCCCCTTGTACTTCAAAGCAAGCCTGGGAAGATGCTCTGAACTGCAGCTCAGTATTCTGGAGCATGGAAATAAAGGGGTTTATTAAATTTCCCCCTTCTTGGCCAACATCTGGGCATTTTCAGGCTTTTGTTAATACAAACGGCACTGTAGGCACAGCCTTACCCCAGATGTTCAGTTAGGTAGGACCAAGTAAGGTGGCTTCAAGGAAGGGAACTGCAGTAATGTGGTGGTGGCAGCAAGGCCACAGGTGTTTGTCAGCCCTCCAAGGTCAGGTCAGTACAGATGTGGAAAGGAAGTGCTTTGAAGCTTTCATAGCAACTCAGTGTCACCATGACATCTTAACTTTACACAAGTTTCAGTAGTGGGAAATAAACTGATCTTTCATCATTGATGGTTGAGGGCTGCCCTGCTCAGCCTTATGGGAGAGAGAAACTTCAGTTTTCCCTAAGCCTGTGAGCTGTCATGGTTTGTATTTAGATGTCCCCCCTAAGCCTCCTGTGATCATAGGTGGGGCTTTGGGGAGGTGATTGGATCCTGGGGGCCTGTACTCGTTGGTGCATTAGTCCACTCAGGAGTTTACAGCTAAATGTGATGTTGGGAGGTGGTCACAGGGAGCATGATTTAGAAAGGTGTGTCTTCCTCCCTGGCTCCTCCCTTATGCTCTGCTTCCTAGCTTCCTTGAGATGAGCAGCTTTCCTCTGCCAGACTCTTCCACTGTGCCATCCTGCCTTGGAGCCGGAGAACTATGGACTAAATGAAAACAAGAGCCAAAAGACAGCTCTCCTCCCTGAAGTCGTGGGTGTTGGATATTGTGTCTGAACAACAGGAAAGTGACTAAGACAGCGGTATAGTGGTAGAATACTTGCCTACCACGTGTAAGGCCTGGATTCCTCCCTCAGCACTGCAAACAAAACAGTTTTCTGTAAGCTGCTGTGTTATTGCAGGTCTCTTTGTTGAAGTCACCTAGCTTTGCCGTACCTAACTCAACATCTGTCTGACAGGTCATGCCTGTGTGCAAGAGACTGGGGCAAAGCTGTGCGAGCAACACTGTTCACATCAGCAAAAATGCAACAGACCTCACTGCATCCATGCTCTGGAACACCGAGCTGTAGTTCAGAGCCTTCTCCCAAGCATACTTAGTTAGGTGAAGAATGTGAGGTGCAGGAGGAACAGAGTGTGGCCGTTCTCTGTTGAGTACAGGGATGTGAACATGTGGGAAATATCAGGACAAATCCTTGGGAAAAGAGGGGATTGAGAGGGGCCAAAGGATGGTTAAAAGGGGCTTTGATTTCGTCCGTATTTGTTAAATGCCTTAAAACGAGGTTATATTTCTGTTTTCCTCGTATAGTTAAACATAAAAATAATACAACATGAAGAATGTTCATAAATATTCAATAAGAATACCATACAATATAACCATCTCACTCAATGGTTGGGCATAGTAACATTTGTGGCATTAAATAAAGGAATTTTAAAATGGAATTGAATAGTTGTGTGACTTCAGTTAGGTCATAAGTGGTTTCAGAAAAAGTTCTAGGGGGAATTTTCATGTTGCAGGAAAATAAGAAAGCAGATTGTTCAGGAGGAAATACTCAAAAGTTATATACAGTTGTGTCTTTGAGAAACCACCCTTGATTCCAAAAATAATAAAGAATATGAAAAAATGAATAAGACAATAAAGAATTAGGAGAAAAGACAGTTCTCAAAAAAATTTTTATCACAACTAAGTAAGCTTCAAACCAGACTTTCTGAAATGCTTTAGGAAGACAATTACTCAAAAATTGAAAGGGGATCTTGTCCCAAGGACTGTGCTAGATGCTCACTGTTTTCAGTAGTTAAAGGTATGGGGCTTCTGAGATTTGAGCAAACTGTAATTCCAGGTATAAATTTCCTCTGGGAAGTGTGCTGCTGCAACCTGTCCTTGCAGTCAGCTACTCCCTGGTCACCAGCATCAGGAGGCCGTGGGAGAAATGCAGGCGAGGGTCAGGCAGAGAGCCCAGGCCAACTGCGGGCACTGGTTCCTGCCCTAGAAGGCTTACTCTGAAAGCTGAAGTATGAAAACAGATACTAAGATTGCAATCCCAGTTATGTTTTGGAATAAATGGCCCAATTGTTGAGTCTTAGAAGTTCATCCTATGAAGGTCAAATGTGGGCTTTGGCCTTGGCCATTTGGTATTGGACAAATGTGTCTTCTGTGCTCTTCCAAAGTGGACTTGGTGCTGTGGGACTTCTCGAGGTTCAAGGTCGATATGCCCCAGTTACTCAGATCCTCCCATTTGTCCCCCAAGCCTGCAGGCAGCTTCTGGCCATGGGGACTGTCTGTTTTCTACGGCTATTACAAAATACTAGAGACTGGAAAATTCATAAAGAAAAGAGGTGCATTTTGGCTCACAGTTCTGGAGTCTAGGAAGTGTAAGATCGGGCACCCACATCTGTTGAGGGCCTAGCGCTGCTTCAACTCATGGCAGAACATGGAGGAGCAAGTAGTCCGTGGGGAACAAGGCAAACTTGCAGGGTAACCTTGCTTTATAACAACTGGTTCCTTTGGTAAGTGATCCACTCCCAGGAGAGCACCAAGTGGCGCGCTCAGAGAAAAGCATGAATCTGTTCATGAGGCCTCTGTTCCCATGACCCAGACACTCCCACTAAGTCCTCCCCAACACCGCCACACCAGGGCTAAAGCTCCCTGTGAGTTTTGGTGAGAACAAACCATGTATTCACACCATAGCAGGGATCTTCTGAGTCAAGCCTGATTCCTCACTAGTCCCATCTTCTGGGCACCTGACTTCCATCTGCCATCTATCTGCCACCAGGACACTGGCCTCCTTCTCTGTCAGTAGCTGCCTTGAGGGGAACCAGGACCAGGTCCAGGCTTTCCGCCCTTAGGCGCTGCCCAGAACTCAGCTCCTCCCTTCATCCCTGCTTAGCCACTGTGCCCTCCTTTCCCAAGGGCTTCGGGTGAGCCCTTGCCTGTTAAACTCCCTGGTCTCTAGGTCTATGAAGCTTGAGGGTGTGTGAGGTGAGCAGAGGAGGTGCCTGCACCCCCAAACTGAACGTGCTGCAGAATCCTCTGGGCACACCAGTCCCCCAGCTTGGAGTGTCTGCCTGGCAGCTGCGGTCCCTGACAGTTGGGGGCGGTCCAGCCCTGACGGGTCCTGCCACATCCAGTGGACAATCTGCTCCATCATCTCTGTCGCTTCCCCTCTGTGGGGACCACGAGGATGGGGACAGGGGCAAGGGGAAGCCAGGAGGGAGCTGCATTCCCTCCATCTCCTGTCCTGGCTGCTCTGGGGGGCTCCTGCTCTGGGAGTGTGGGAGGAGGGCTAAGGGGAGAAGGGGACATACGTGGAGGGGAGGAGATACCTGCAGGCACAAGATGAGAAGGTACTGCAGTGAAGACAGGCATTTGGGGTTGGAGGGAGCCCTGAGGCAGGAGCTCAGGATTCTGTAGAATTTATAGTAGGGAA
Organism: Hystrix cristata; assembly: GCA_004026905.1. Classification (NCBI taxonomy): domain Eukaryota; kingdom Metazoa; phylum Chordata; class Mammalia; order Rodentia; family Hystricidae; genus Hystrix; species Hystrix cristata. Next base: position 17,382 of record PVJO010010097.1, read on the forward strand.
GAGAGGACTGGAACTTCCGGTGAAGTTGGCCTGTGTAGGAGCTGGGGCAGAGAGCAAGGAGAGACAGAGGACTCAGACCCCAGCTACCAAGTGTGAAGCAGCTGAGCCCAGGCCCCACTTTTTGGAAGTGACACAGTGACCGGCTCGTGGAGCACAGGTGGCCCACTGGGCAGGGCACAGGTCTTACACTCAGTCCAGGGCCAGCCCTAGAATGGCCACCGGAAGGAAAGAGCAGGTTGGCCACACACGGACCAGGGACTGTGGCGGGCAAAGCAGAAGCAGGGGCACTGGGGTGGCTGGCAGATGCAGGGGCAGGGCAGGGATGGAGAGGTGCCACAGAGGGATGTGAATGCCACAGAACCTGAGGATGGAGAGAGGGGGCCCGTGTGCTAACACTGTGCGTGTATGTGTTTGGCCCCGAAGCTTCTTTTAGTTGGAAGTGTAAACTGCACACCCAAGAAAGTGCGGTGAAGGTTTCTTGTAGGTCCCACTCGTGGTGACATTTTGGGTCCATGTTGGTTTGGGTCCCGAGTGCAGGGATCTTGCCCTTTACTTTTGCATCTCTGAGACTTCCACAGCAGGTGCTCAGCAAATGTTTGCTGAGAAAGATCAGGAAAGGAAAGAGGGGTGAGGAAGCAGAGGGATTTTTCTGACCTATCTTGCCTGGAAAAAAAATCTGGAGCCCTGTTGATATGCAGCCAGCTTTGGAAGGAAATGCATTTTGACCCAGTATCCCATGAGGCAAATGCCTGACTGTTGGGGGAACTGGTGAGGGTGGCATCCTCAGGAAAATGGGTCAGAGGGCCACAGAGGAGGAAACATCAGAACAGAAGCCATCTCTATGTGCCAGTTGTGAGTCTTCCTGTGGGACTTCCACTAGAAATGGGCCGCGGTAGAGGGTGTGCCAGGATGGAAACCTGGGCTGGAGGGATGAGAACCACTATGTCTTATACCTAGATGGGTCCCAGGGGCCTCATGCACTCTTAGACAGGGATTTTGGAAGGTGATTGGATCCTGGGGTCTCATAGCTGACCGGCTCTTAGGAGGTGGGGTCACTGGGGTGTGACCTGAGCATGTCTAGCTCCCTCCCTGCCCCTCCCTTCCTCCTTTGCTTCCCGTTCGCCAAGCACAAGCAGCTCTCCCCTGCCATGCTGTGCTGCCTTGGAGCCTGAAGACTATGGACTGAAACCAGAGCAGAAATAAAGCTCTCCTTTAAGTTGTGGGTGTCAGGGATTGCGTCTCAGGGACAAAAAAGTCACTGAGACAGGGCCCGTGGATAGCAAGCAGAAGACCGCCAGGGGGCTGCAGTCTTTGCAGACGTTTTGGATGTCTGGATGTCCTGATGGAGGCAGAGCCAAAAAGCACAGCCTTGCTCTATCAGGTGGCTTCTTGTTTGTTTTACACAGGTGGCACTGGGGAAGTGACCAGGCTCAGAAAGGCAGAGGCACTATTGGAGGGGCAGCGATGTTTTTAACCTGCCTAGCGAGGTCCACAGGACCCCTGGAGAGGAGTCCCAGGCTGCCGAAAGGAAACATAGGTGGAAGTGTCAACAAAAGACACATCAGGAAGCCAGCAAAGCAAACAGGAGTTTCTTTCCCAATGGCTTGCAAGCAGAGACAGCCAGGCTGGGGCGGGGGCATTGGGAGGCAGCTGCCCTGTCACAGGGGTCAGGCATTCGCCTGCCCAGAGCTGTATTGGGAGTAATGAGCAGGGGATCCTGGAGGAAAGATGACATGGGCCCTGCCTGGGTCCCTGCCGGGAGCCAGAGAGACAGTTGCCAGGATGGTGCTCTCTCCTGTTGGCCTCCACCTTGGACCTCCAACTCTGGAGTCTACTCTGTGCTTGTCCTTTCACAGTAGGGCAGCTGGCTTCCCTGCTAAGCCCTGTTTGCATCTGAGGCATTAGTCACTAGAAAGAGGGCCACCCGCTGGCCACCAAGGGGACCGATACCCTCCATCCCCCGAGGGAGGGGGTGAAAGTTTGGCCTTATCTTCTGTTTTCATCTAGAATTCAGAACCAAAGAGCCCTAGCAGAGGTGGGGACAGGCGCCTGGCTGGATGAAAGTTTCCTTTTTGCCAAAGGACAGCTCAAAGTTCCAGGCAAACCAGCCCCCCACCCCCATCAGGGTGCCTCCTCGCTCTGCCAGGGGTCCAGCAGGGACCGAGACAGCAAGGAGGTGGCTTTCCAAGTGCAGAGCTCCACGGTGTGGAGAAAGGACGAAGGGAAGAACTGACAAACCAAGCTTTGACAAAATCAGCCAAGGAAGACCAATGCCATTTAACATGTATTTACTGAAATCTACTCAATGCAAGGCACTGTGCTAGATTTGGTAGGGGTCAGACATGAGGGCCACCCCTGTCTTCTAAGAGCTCACAATCTAACGGGTTGAGGAGGGCTTGAGGTGGGAGAGAGGAGAAGCCAAGTCCACAAACAGCTCTAGTGCAAGGCTCATTATAGAGAGTGCCAGAAAACAGACTAGGTAATGAGATCAGGGAGGAACAACAAAAAAGTGTCAAGAACTGAAATACAAATTGGGCCAGGACACAGCCACTGTTCTCAGAGATATGCGTGTAACGTTGAGGGTCAGGTTGAAAGAACCCATTTCTAGTGTTGAAAATAAAGACCCAAACTGATGCACTGAGAAACTACAGAATGTAAATAGACTATTAAGAGAGGCATTAGCAATTCCCCAATCTGATGGATTTGCTGGAAACAGTGAAACACTCCCAGAATAGAGAACAGGGTGGGCTGTGATGAACTCACTATATGGTCAAACAGCGGTTCAGGAAAGGAGCAATACGCAGACAGAAAGTCATTGGTTAAACTCACTGAAACAGAAGGCATAGATTTCCACTCATCTTAGTGAATGGAATATGGTATCACATTTAAACAGGTGTCACGACAGTCAAGTGGGACTTGGGCCAGGGATGCTGGCTGGGTAGAATCTGAGGAAAGCCAGCAACATGATTCTTCTCACAAAGCAGCCAAATGGTCAGATGTAATTGGCTCTTGGGCAAATTGCAAAAAGCAGAGACTTGCTCAAGCTGGCTCAAGTCAAGGGGCGGGTCGTTGCTGGGGACAGATGGAGGCAGTTGCCAGCAGTCCAAGAACACGATGCAGTCGAGTCTCCCTTGGTGTGTTGGGACAGAGGCAGTGCTGGGCAGCCTGGCTGAAGCCCACAGATCTTCAACTTGGTGCTGCCCGCAGTGGCAACTCTTCTACATACTGTGTGTGCAGCTCCCTCTGTGATTCAATTCCAAATGCCACTTTCCTCGTTTGCTTTCCTCAGACTTGAAGGGTGCAGTCTATCGTCTCCAGCCAGCTCTGTGGACTGCTGTTGCCCTTGGATCGGACTTTTGGTTCTGTTTCAATTAATACAGCCTAGAAAGGGGGTTGTGAGTCACGTGGTGTGCAATGGGGCCACAGCCCAGGGCTGTGGGCAGGGCAGATGCCATGCCATGCCACTGTAGGCACAAAACCAAGCACAGAGAATGCACATACTTTGGGCGAAAGATGTGAGCAGATGGGGGTTGTTCCAGAGATGCAAGAGTACGGACGAAGTAAGAAGTAGCAAAAATGGTAAACAATTCCTTTCTTATGAAAATTTCAACAAGTACCCAAAATGCTAATAAAAGCAATGGAGGGTTTCTTTCTTACTGTGGTAAGAAGAGACTATATTTCTATCAAAATCCAGAATTCCATGTAACCCAGCCGCTCTCTGTTTCTCTTGCAATAGGATTATGTGTGGTAAGAAAGAAGAGAGAAATGAGGTAGGTATACGAATGCACAGACAAACACAACAGACTGCTGCTCACGTCTGCTCCGGACAGAGCAATGCACCTGGAGAACACAAGGAAATCTACCTCCTCGGTGCCTGAGGCAGAAGAAGAAGTGGCAAAACTATGGGACACATGTTAAAACCACAGACTGATTGCGTTTGGAGAGCGCAGGTTTCACTGCCAATACCACAGAAAGCTGCTATGTCAATGGTGACGGAAAAGACATGAGCTTTAGTGTTAACTCTAAACGAGGATTGGTTGGAGACAAAATTATAGAACCAAAACTAGAAAAAACTACCAAGCAGGAAAAGTAGCAAGGAGGGCAAGAAGGGAAGTCAAGGTGCCATGTCACAGCCAGGAGCAGTGAACTTTATGCTACATTCTGAGTTAATGTTAATCTAGACTTCAGTGGAATCCTTCATCCAGCTGGACAAATAACCAAGTGAATGGGCAAGGAAATGGCAGAATCCTTCAAGGTAAAGGTGCCCAGACTTGGGCCTGGTACACGTCAACATTCCTTACCCAATGTACAAAATACACCCTAACAGTTTGGAAAGAGAAAACTGATTGGAGAAAGTAGTGATTTCAGACAGATTCACAACTACTGCAAGAATGGAGTCCACAGAGCAAAAGGAATCGCTATGTAACAAGTGCTATTGGCTTCTCTCCAGCCTGGAGGACAGGATGGAGATGTCCCATAGGGCCATCGTGATGGCATGGGAGCCATCTGGGAGGACCTTCTGGCCAAGGTCACAAGGATCACTGTCAGACTTCGCTTCCCAGGAAGGGGCCCAGGAAGCTCTTCCTGGCTGTGTCTGCACTTCCACTGCGGGCCCTGGGGGCCTCCGGGGAACCCTGGGGCACAGTGGCTGGGAGGTGACGACAGGTCTGGTGTGGCCGCCGGCTTCCTGGCCAGCTCTCACTGCTGTTCTTCCTGGTGGAGGCTGCTGCCAGTGACGCCCGGCACCAGTACGGACAGCTCCTATTTCTATGCCTTGGTGCTGCCAGTAGGGCCTGACTGCTCTGTGAACCCTTCTCGGGCATGGCTGCTGCAGTCCTGATCCCAGCCTTGTGCAACCAGCTTCTGTCAGAATGACACACAGGTCGTCAGAGAGACACAGTTCCTCTCCAAACCTGTTGTCACCCCTCTTAGGTGTGGCTTCAGGAGGTGACAGGAGCACAGGTGGGTGAATAGCTCCCTAGTTGCCCAAAGCAGAGGCCACCAAAATGATCTTTCTCATTCCAGAGTCACTCACTGGGAGGAAGATGTGGTCCACATGATAACACCAGTCAGGTGAGTATGCTTGTGTCTGAGGAGATGTCGCTTGGGCGGATCTGCTGCTCAGTCACTGAATCCATTGCCAAGGCTCCTGGGAGCTCGGAGGTGGGCTGGCTGCTGCCAGACCCAGTGTGTACCATCCTGTTGGTCTAGGTGAAGCCAAGCCCTGCTGCTGGTGGCTGGGGCTGTCCCGATGAGCAGTCATGGAGTGCTCTATGCAATCCATGACAGGCGAATCTCTAAGTGTGCCTCAGTGGCCAGGACAGATAGTCAAGTGCTGCCTGCAGATATATGCAGAGTCTGCATCTGAATGGAGAATGGGCCTGTTTCTTGGGCCCATTCCTATCTGGCCCACCCACCTGGTGCATTCACCTTCTGGTGGGCAGGAGTTTCAACTTTTTGTTTTTAATTAAAATTCTAGAAGAAAATATCATCATATCTAAGTGCTGAAGCAATAAGAGTTATGACCTACAAAATGAATGCCAGGATATGTAAAAATCAAAAGCTTGCACAACAAAGATGTAATAAAAAGTGCTATAAAGAGCAAAGCAATAAAATTGGAAAAGAGAACATCACAATCGATATAGAAAGAACTGCTGTATAAAGTCAATATATCCAAAGGTAACTTGATAACCAGTCAACGGAGATGAACGTACCATTTCATGCAAGAAAACAGAAGTAGCATTTAGGTTGTCACATGAAAAAAAGATGACACTAGTAGTCAGGAGGCCTAGGGTCTGTCCCCAGATGTGGCATTAATGGGCTGTAGAATGACAGCAATAACTATGATGATGACAGTAGATGAACTTCACTGGGTGTGGACTTTCATGCTGGGCAGGGATTGCTGTCATCCTTCTGACACCCTTGGGAGGTAGGTACTGGGGTTGCCCCGATTGGCAAAGCTGCAAGCGAGAGGGCTGGAGAAATGCCATTGAGGCCCAATACCAGGAGAGGCTCTTGTTCCCATGAAGGAGGTGTCACCTTCTCCTTGAGTCTTGGAGACACCCTCTTACTTGGGGCCCTTCTTTCATCTACTTCATTTTGAACACAATGGTGTTGCTTGAAGAGAAGACCCATCAGGCTGAACACCACCCATCAATGCTTATTTTGGGTAGGTATAGGTGTCAACTAGATTGAACTGGATTAAGGGAAAAAAAGGCAAAAAAACATTTCATCTAGATTAATTTTTACCAGGAGTATGACCTCAGGATGATGGATTAGATGCTAAAAAAAAAAAAATCCAGCCTTTTAAAAGGTCATTTGAAAAAAGCACCACCCTAAGTGGTTATGTTGCACAGTTACAGGACTGATTAAAAACACACAAAACCATTGTCCTGATCTTACATGAATGTGTTCTTATGGCTTGGGAGGAAATTTCTGGTGAGAGCCTTATGTGAGGATTGTCACAGTGCTATCATGCAAAGCTCGGATGGAAATGACCAGATTGTGTCAAGACTGGGGACTGAAGGGATTCCCGTGTTGATGAAGATGGTGGGGTCACAATGTATGAGTTGTTAGAATAAAGTGATTTCAGGAAACAGAGTGTGGCAAAAAAGGGGTATTTTCTAAAGTAATATATTATTATATATCATATGTGATTTACAATATGTATGTATAACTAAATTAATAAATTAAATATTATAAGACATTTGAGTATTCTATTTACATCCCTAGAATTTTATAAATTCAAGTAGGCCAAAAACCTTTGGGGCAATCTTCTCTTGGGGAGCTTGTTTCCCCTGGGGGCAGAGCTTGGGGCAGATGACCTCCCAGCATCTCCCAGCCCCGTTTCTCTTATCATTCAAGGCGTGAGGCCTGAAAAATCTTGATGGCGCCCTGTGACAAGTAAACTAGCCAAACTAAGTTAAAAAGGAAAAAGCTATTCTCGATGCCTATAATGAGAAACATGGACACTTAGAAATTGCTGGTGGCAGTAGAAATCGGGTCAACCTCTTGGACAATACAATAGATAAGCACTACAAAACTGTTCATCTCCTTTGATCCCGACATTGGCTCCTGGGGACCTGTCCCCTACTCATGGTGGGTGGGCTGGTGCTTCTGCAGTGCCGAGCGCCTCTTGAACACGCGGCCGCACTCGCTGCACTCGCAGCGCCTCGCCCCACTGTGGATGCGCCGGTGGCGGCTCAGGCCCGAGCTCCTACGGAAGGCCTTGCCACACTTGTCACACTCATAGGGCTTGAGTCCGCTATGGATGCGCCGGTGCTTGATGAGGTCGGAGGGGCCGCGGAAGGCCTTGCCACACTCACCGCACACGTATGGCCGCTCGCCACTGTGTATACGTGTGTGCTCCAGCAGGCTGGAGCTCTGGCGGAAGGCCTTGCCGCACTCGCCGCACTCGTATGGCTTCTCGCCCGTGTGGATGCGCCGGTGCTTGGTGAGCTCTGAGCTCCTCCGGAAGAGCTTGCCGCAGTGTGGACACCCGTAGGGCTTGGCACCACTGTGGATGCGTTGGTGCTCGGCCAGCCCGTTGACACCGCGGAAGGACTTGCCGCAGTCGTCGCAATCGAAGGGCAGGTGGCCTGTGTGCATGCGCTGGTGCTTGAGCAGCTCTTGGCGATCGAGGAAATCCGTGCAGCACGCCTTGCATGCGAAGGGCTTCTCGGCGGTGTGCAGCTTCTGGTGCCGGAAGAGGAGGGTGTGGGCGGTGAAGGAGCGCCCGCACTCCTCACAATCGAAGGGCTTCTCACGGCTGTGCACACGCAGGTGCTGACTGAGGCCCGCGTTCTTCTTAAACCTCTTTCCACACTCCTCACACTCAAAGGGCATCACCTCTTTCTCCAGCTGCTCCCTCTTCTCTGTCGTGGCGTCTTCCAGGGCCCGACTGGGGCCAGGCTGGGGCTCAGCGGCCACATGGCTTTTCCGGTGCTCATTGAATTCGGCCACCCCCCTGAAGATCCTCCTGCAGTCACCACACTCCCACCCCTTCTCCTCATTGTGAACCCTCTGATGCTGCACAAGGAGCACTTTCAGGCGAAAGGTGTCCCCACACTTTTTACATGCAAAGTGGTGTTCTATGGGCAGATCCTGTGGGCTGCCTCCTCTGCTCTCAGAGTCACCATTCTGTTTGACCTCAGCGGTGGGGTCACTGGCCCTGGGGGAGCTCACGGATGCCATCTCCTGTGCCTGAGTTTTTTCACCCATCATCTGGTGGCAGGTCGCAGAGGTGTTCTCTGAAAGGTCAAACATGAGAGACTGCAGTCTGGAGAGAGCACAGGAAGGAGGTGACGCTCCTGTCCATAAGCCTTATCCCCCTGCTGCAGCTGCTGCGTGTTGGGCTGGGAAACCACTGGAAGTGGCCACCAGAGGGAAAGGTCGGAGTGACCTGGTTGCTGGATTCTGCCTACTGAAGAGGTTCCAAGGAAGCACAGTGACAACCCACCCCAAACCCTAACCCCGGGTCTCAGAGGCTCGGCTGATGCTCTCGATCCTAACCTCAACCCCGAGAGTTCAACTGAGCCTTCTAAGCACACCACAACCTGAACCCCACAGCAGCTCAGCTGGGCGGCCCCTCTCAACCTCTGCGTGTTTCCTTAGGTTTCATTTCCACTCACCAGGGTGCTTAGCTTGATCTGTGCTGTGGGATGGGTCTGACACCAACAGCACCTGTCCTTGCGCCAAGTGTGAGACCAAGGTAGGATCCAAAATGGGCACTCCTGCTTGTGGGAAGAGAAATGGGTTACAGAGGCAGCACAGAGGACATCAGAATAGAGGAACACGGCAAGGCTTTCAAGGGGAACGCTTTCAAATTCTCAGGCCGGTCACTCATGCAGAGCCAGTGCAGTTCCTAAGGGCCAGCTACTTCCAAAGGCAGGAGGAAGCCAGGCTCTGGGATCCCTCAGGGGTGCTCCAGTGCCACGGTGGGTGGCCGCCCCGAGGCGCTGACCCATATCCTGCTTTCCACCTTGCAGTGCCCACATGCTGAACCTCATGCTCTCCCAGGCTCAGGGACTTCCACAACTCCCAAACTCAAATCCCAACACTCTCTCTTAGTCTGGCCCTCCACACAGGGGCCCGCTGGGTGAACAAGAGAGCTTGATTATGCCCACCTCTCTCAACAGGGAAATCCAATCAAATGGCCATGCAATTTGTATCATTTGTGGGTTGAAAAGTATTCCCAATTACAGTGGCAGGTTTGTTCTAGTTTCTTTCCAGTGAAAGACTGAAGTAGGTTCTTTCTATGAATGGAGAGGTAGGGGAGCTCGTGCCGCTTGGAGACGTCAAGTGTGGCAGTGCTTTTGCATTTCTCTACAATCCAGGGACAAGACGAACCCCTCTCCCAGCATCCTTACCCACGGAGGTCATGTTCCCATAATATGCCAGTGTACTCTGTTCAGGGTCCAGCTTCAAGCACTCCCTTTCTGTGAGGTACTGCGCCCCATCATCACACGGCACCAAATCCTGAAAGAATTCCCAGGATAATCTGGCTTTCCATCTGGTCTACAATGAGGCAGGGGTGGCACAAGTTATGCCAAGGGCAAAAAGTGAAGACCCGGAGCATGTGTGCATTGCTAACGTGCAGTTCCAATCACAATCCCCGAGAAATCCTGGAGAAAAAAACATAACCAAACACCAGGAGACCTGGTCTGCTGCCCTGGCCTCCTGCTGTCTGCCCATAGGACCTCAAGTCAAGTCAGGAGCCAGAGGGAAACTCAGCTCTCCCACCTACATCACGATGGGTACTGCAAGCCCATTGGGCGTCTGTTCCCTGGCAGCCTCTGGGAGGGAAGCAGAGAGCGGGAAGGAAGGCAGCAGCCAGGGTTCACACCCTGCCACATGTCATGCTGGGCAAGAGGCAGAGGCCGAGGCCAGAATCAGGGAGCAGTGACAGAGTCCCAAGCAAGGCGGAGGGAAGCACAGCTCACCTGGGCCTCCGGCATCTCAAGAGGGACTGCCAGAACCTGGTTTCCTGGGGTTCCATCCTGGGGAAGGGCAAGACCTTGGGGAACAGGTGGAGCTAAGGAAAGTGAAAAAAGCCATGAGTGATAACAGCACAGTCCTTGGGTCCCCTGGGATGAAACTGGCATTTTCTTGTTCCCTAGTTTTAAATCTTCTTAAGTCTTCTCTCACATACTGGCTAAATGGCATGCCTGGAAAACATACCTCCAACAGTGAAAGAATTAATCCAGACAGCCCACAGGGGCCAGCGGAGGACAAATGCATGCAAGCCCAGGCAGAGCCAAGAGACAGCCAAAGGCACTCAGAGACAAGTCGGAAGCGTGCCCGAAAGACTATGGGAAGAAACAGCTGGGAGATGTGAGGCCCTTCCTAGCAGCTGACGAAAAGGTGGACCAGGCCACAGGAATAAAGAGGCAACAAAAAGCAGGCACCTTGGTGTTGTCCTGACCAGCCGGGAACTCTTAAAAGCCACTGCCCACTGTGCCGATTCACCAGGTGGAAGAGTCAGCTGCAGGTGAGAACCTTTCACACATTCAACAAAATGAAAAGCTGCCCAAGACAACTGCAAAAACAATTTCAAAGAAAAGGTTTTCAAACACTAAGTTGCTAAATACAAGATCTGAAGAACAAGGAAAAGTCACCCTTTTCTTCTAAATTGCAAAATAAGTGAAATATTCTCAGATCCTACTGCAGATGGCTGCACATTGTGGGCCTCCCACTTCAGGGAGTTCAAAGAAACAGTCACACAGTTCATGATCTGATGTCAAAGCTATTTGACTCAGCAGCAAATGAAAAGGAGACATCTGATACCAGGTCAAAGACTACAAAACCCAGATACTCCACCATGACATTTACATAAAATTGAAGATCCTGCATTAAAAGGGATAGGCAGAAACTTTCAAGTATGGCCATGACGGACATAAAATTCCCAGAATGGCCACGATGGTGTAACAAGGAACAGATTTCATATCCTGTCATAACCAAGTAGAAAACTGGAAAATATTACATGTAAAACAACAGTTTTCAGTTACTGGCTAGTAGGAAGCACTGGATCATGATCTCTGGGAGAAACAACCAAGCTGAGTCCTGTCATGGCCTCAGTTCTTGGCCCAGAAGCAATGTCCAGCTTAAGAGTATAAGGAGAATAAAATGAAACAGAGTTTGGTGGCTTCGCAAGTTGAGGAGACACAAACCGGCATTCAAGGTGGCTGGAAGTTTCAGAACACAGTTCCAGAAAAGAGTGTGCTATGCAGAAAAAAGAGCCGCAGAAAATCTGCAGGAGGCTTCTCTTGAGCCTTTCTTGACTGCTAAGCCATGTAAGTGTAGAGTGAAACTCTCAAGGGCCAGGAGAAGAAGGACCGGGAAGCTATAAACTGGACAACTCCCAGGACACACAAAGGTAAATAGATGTTCAAGGTCTGCCCAACCAGCCTAGAGTCCTGTGACAACCTGGGACACTCAGCAGAGAGAGGCCGTGTCTCACTAGTAAGGACGTTCTGTCCTTACAGTCAAAGCGACAAAGACCTGCCCTACAAAAGCTTAAAAAGCAGGCCTTAAAGTGATCATACTGATCCATAGATAACTACCTCCCAAAGTCCAGTACTCAAGAACATAATCTTTACAATGTCCAACATTCAGCCCCAAATTACTGAAATGGTAAGCAGCACAAAAATGTGACCTATGGCAAGGAGAATAACAGAAACATCTAGCACAACTGACCACGGAACTCACAAACAAAGAAACAGAATTTAACTATGTACAAGTACTGAAAGGAAAACAGGAGTATGATTAGAAATAGAAGATACAAAAAGAACCAAATGCAGTGTCTGGAGGTGAAAATTATATTTAAAATAAAAATTTCACTGCGTGTGATCAGACGCTGAGAAAAGAAAAGATTAGATAACCTAGAGGCACAGAACTAGAAACTATCTCAAATGAATTTCAGAGAGAAAGGCGCATCACTGTAATTAAATTTCTGAAAACCAGTGATGAAAAGATATAAAAGTAACCAGAGGAAAGAGATGGTGCGCTACACAGAGGAACAAAAAGTAGACTAGTCAGTGACTTCTCTCAGGAAAACATCTGCAGCTAGAAAGCAGCACAATGACTCGTCTAAGTGCTGCAAGGAAAAAAGCCCTGTCAATCTAAAATACTATCTTTGGGGAAAATAGGCCTTAAAATGAAAGCAAACACATATTTTTCTGACAAAAGCCAAGAGAATTTGTCACTGAGAGTTCTGTACCTTAAGAAATATGCAAGAGCCAGGTGTGATAGCACACACCCATAATCGCAGGAATCTGGAAGTGGAGGCAGGGGGAGCACAAGTTTGAGCCCAGCCTGGGCAACTCAGTGAGACCCTATCTCAAAAAAACAACCAACCAACCAACCAACCAACCAAACTAACTAACAAAGCAAAGAAGAAAAGAAATATTGAAAGGAGTTTTTCAGGTAGAAGGAAAATGAAACCAGATGAAACTACCCAAAGGTATGAAGAGCATCAGGAATGTAAATGTGCAGGGAAATAGCCAACACTTTTACCTTCTTCATTTTTAAATCTTTAAAATATAATGAACTATTTCAAGCAATAATAGTGACAGGGTGATGTGAGGTTTATAAAATGCAGAAGTAAAGCATGACAGTGTGTTTTAGCAAAACTTCCAGTACTCCAGTGCATGCTAGTAAGCCAATGGTGGAGATAAAATACAACACTAAAAAATATCCAAAAGAAGAAAAGCAGAGGAAAAAGCAACAGAAGAGATAAATAGAAATAAATAGCGGGATGGCAAACTTAAACTCAACCACATGGATAATTAAGTTAAATATAAATGGATTAAACACTCTAACCAAAAGGCAAATGTTGGACTATATTAAAAGAATAAGACTTGGCTATGTATTCTCTATGAGAAACGTTAAACATAAAGACACGGATAGGGTAAAAGGATGGAATACTATGCCATAACCAATAGGAGGAGTTAAAAAAATCCCAATGTCATATAAAAGGTATGTACGGGGAGAGGTAAGTGACAAATGTGATTCAGAGCTCTGGAGACACTACTGTAGAGCCCTACAACTCGGGGCAAGAAGGAAACTGGACGGGTTGATTAGAAATTCAACAGGTGACCAATGTAGAACAATGTGCAGATTACAAAAATATGAATTCTTCATAGAAGATGTAGGCAACCACCATAACTCTTCAGGGAAACCTAAGGGAGCAAAGGAAGGGAAAAAGACAACTAAGTGTATATTTTCATTTTCAGCAAAAAAAACCCTGGGGAGTGACCTGTAGCTACATAAGCAACCCTGTCCTTCAGTGCATGTGCACGGCCGTATGGGTAGAGTCAGGGTCTGGGATGTCTGCTTTCTCTTTTGTGTGTGAATTCACTGTAAGCAAGCTGCATTCCCTTGGCAGCAGAAAAGAACAACTGTGAGAGATTTGGGCAGAGGGAGGATAAAGAAAATGTTATGCATGTGGGATAAAGGCTGATGCCAAACAGGTGATGGGGAATGGCCACCGAGGTTGGCTCAGAAGACCAGTGTTTCCTGGGCCGCTCCTGTGAGCAAAGCAAGCATAGGGCAGGAGGGTTGGTGGGAACTGGAGGGCCGTCTGCAAAGGAGGATGGCCAGAAAGCATGGAGACAGACCCCCCTGGGGTCCTCCCTGCAAGCTGCCAGCACAATCACATGCACAGAAGGCCTCAGCTGGCCCTAAAATCCCAGCACAGGTGCTCCCCTAATTTCCAAGTTCACCTACAAGTGCTCAGCAGGCAAGCCCTCCCTTTAGATGTCCCAGGGTCACAGGGAGGGCCTCTCTGGCTCAATGGATTCTTTCTGGTACACATTCATTATCTAGTTTGAGTCTCCCTTCCCATGTAAAATAAACTGGTCATGAATTACTTACATAATTTATTTAAAAGCTAATTTCCAATTGAAATTGATGTCTGGTTGCCAAATGGAACAGAAAGGAGGGAGCGTGTCCTGTGTGTACTTTTTGAGAAAGGGGACCTGTTACAGACCTCTTCCCTCTGGCCTCAGGCCATCGAGCTAAGGCCTCATCTCCCCTATGAGGCCCTGGCCCAGCTCGCCAAGCACAGATCCTGCCCCGCCCCATTTCAGTCACTCTGTCCAGATACACTGGCCTTCACGTAGTTCTGGATATGCCAAGGCTATGACCTTCAAGGCCTATGCACCTGCACCAAATCCTGGCCCCATAGATGATCACGGGAGGCGCCTTCTGATAACTCAGGGCTATACTCAATGTCCCCCCCTAAACTTCTTCACCCTTTAGCCCTATCCTGGGTTACTCAGAACATTCTCACTAGTTAAAACCTCTTCTGTGAAGTTCATTCCTTTTCCCAGGAAAAATATCAGCTCCAACAGGACAGGGCCTTGGCTTTCTTTGTCATCCCAGAGTCCCCAGCAGCTCTTGGCACCAAATAGGCATATATGTGTAACGTGTTGTGGCACAGCTGAATCCAAGTGTGCAGGCGGAACAGACGTCCATTTGCGGAGCACTTGGAATACATATTTGGAGCTGTGTGACTCCTTTCACCTAATTTAATTATCACAAGCTTCGGTTATTACCATCTCTGTAAAACAGAGATGGAAATCATGGACCCATGAAGTTAAGTGGCTTGTTTAAGGTCCAGCTCCTAAGACTTGAGACTCTTTGAACACCAGAGTAGAAAGACATAACATGCTACCCTGTAATGCCAGGCCATACCATAACACAGGCAGGTGATGGGAATCCTGGAAGCCTCACGGTATGTATGGGTGTTGGGGGCTGCCTTTAAACTGCCCTATTAATGTTTTATTGCAAACCCTCACCATGCAAGATACACACACCATTTTCTCTCCCCCCACTCTTTCTTTTCTCTTTTGCTCAGGAAAAATATCAGTATACACACACACACACACACACACACACACACACACACACACAGAATTCTTCCAAGCCACCTACTTTTAATTGACCAAATCCTCCTGAACTGTTCCATTTAATTGAGCGACTCTTACCAATGTGTTTTCATTTAACTGGCATGATTAACTGATGAAATTCTGGAGCCACAACCCCCAAATGAGTTGTTAATTGTCCTTTCCCAAGAAGTGACAGGAGTGGCCCTTCCAGACCAGCTCTCCCATGGGATTTGGCCTGAGAGCCCTTTAGCCCTCGATGGCCATGTGATCATCACCAACAGTACCAGAGCTCATGGACCACAGAGCTAATTTAGAAGTTACTCATATAGATAGGAGGAAAAAAGCAGGTCATACTTTCAGAGAAGGAAGCTCAACTCCACATAATTAACTGAGTGCACCAGGTAAAAGAACTTCATGAGAAGTGAAGGAAGATAATTAAGGAAAAAGATAACATACATTAATCCCCACTGCAGTTAGAATTATCATCGATCCTGAAGACAATTAGATGACTCAGAATCCATGTTGTACAACTGTTCTACTTTAAAATGGTGGAACTAATCTGGAAAAAAAAACTGTATGTTGTTGATAACAATGCAGGTGTCCACTGCCTTCTGAAATGGATCAGAGATCAAGGTCAAAGCAATTCCAGAAAGAACATGAAATTCACTGTAGTGTGCCCAATGGGCACAGACAGTACTGCTGACCTTGAACATATGGCAGTTTCACTCAGATCAGAAGAGCACAATCTGAACTTGTGAAGTGTACTCCCACTTACGACTTGGAAATGGAAGCAAAGAGAAACACTACAGGAAAACAGATCTCCAACTCCTTCTTTGACTGGGATCTAAAGGCAGTCTAAAAGCTATCAACGTCCAGAGAGCACAGGCCTAGTCAAGGTCAACTGTGGATTCCACACTGGACCTAGCCAAGTGCCGTGTGCGCTGCAGCTGTTAAACAAGTTTCTGCTGTTCGAATACACACAGTACACCGGTGCCCATGTTGACGTGCTGCCAGACTGTTGAAATGTATGCTTTCTAAATCCCAAGAGCTTTTTTGCAAGTGAACAAAACTTCCTGCCGTGTGCTGTTGCAGATCGTGGTGTAAGGTGTAACCAACCAACTTACTTCAGTTTATTGCGTGGAATCAGAAACACTTAAGAGAACCAGAAAATAATCATTTTACTTTGATCTGAAAGAACAGAAATTGAGAGTTGAGTTCAACAGCGACAAAAACCAACCTACGTCAGAAAAAGGAATAATTCAATGGCTTCTGGTTGCCTTTGAACTTAGGATATCCTAAGGATGTCTGGCTTTCAGTAAAGGTAATTTCTGAGCCTAAAGGATCAGCCATCAGCAGTGCATTGTAAGATAGCCGAGCAACCTCCTTGGGCAGGTGCCATCCTTTCTTCCTGGGCAGTGGGGGAAGGGTGCGGCTGCAAGGCCACCCAAAGGAGACTTGCCTGGGAGCTTCTAGCAGTTTTCAAGGTGTGTCCCAAACACCTGGAGTTCCAACTGTTGAGCAGCACTTGCATATATAGGAATATAAGAGCTTTCAGAACCAGAACAACACTCTTCACCATCTTGTACTCTCACCCATGGGCTTTCTAACAACCTGGCCCACTTTTTGGCCAGCAGACATGGTTGGCAAACACCTAGACTTACCCAAGAGAGACACACAGGGATAACTCATCGTGTCTCAGAACAATTCCAAGTGATTAGTCCAGCATGTAAGGTCCCACCTGTGGGGTTGAAATAATCCAGGTGAAGAGAAGCAGACTGAGGTGCTCCTGCCAGGAACCTGTTCTGCTGTAGAGCAACTGCTCAGTGGCAGGGCAGGCTGTGCCCGAGGTCCCAGTGTACCCCAGCCGGGCCTAGATGTAAGCACTGAGCTGGCCCCTAGAGCGCAGGCCACCCTGGCCTTGACCTTCCCTCGGGATGTTTGGGCCCATCCCGTACTGCGCAAGCTGGCGGCTACACTGAAGTAGCAGAATCCTAAAAGGCCAAAATACAGGGTGTCTCACCAGGAAAGTCTGTTTCTCTTGGGATATTTGTGTCTGTGTGTGTCTTTTTCTGTGTGTGTGGGCGGGAAGGCATCTGTTTCCTCTCTCACTTTGCCTGGGCACCTGTCTCTCTCTGTTTAGGTTTCCATCTTCTTTCCCTTCTATAAAAAGCCAGAAGGTAGACCAGAAGGAGATTTTGTAGTGTTTGTTGTACTTAATTGAGAAAAGGTTTATGTTCCCATTTCCCCAAGAAGACACATGGCATCTTACTAAAAATCAAAATAAACTGTAAGTCTGGCCTCATCGAGGCTACACTGCCTAGATAGGAAAAATTCTAAACTGGGTGTGGGGTGGGATGCTATACAAATCCCAAGGGGCCCTGTGCCATCCAAGGAGCCCAGGCAAGTTTGGAAGGGCAGTGTCACTGGATCAGGAACCTGGCCTGGAGTTAGCAAGAACTCAAGTGGCAGAGCGGCAGCAGGTCTTGCTGGGGCCAAGGAATCTGCATTTTCCAACAAGTCCTCCAGGGGACTCTGTTGCGGACATCGGCGTGTGTAGGCTGTGCCATCTCTAGTTCACAGCACACACGGCTTCTGCCCAGGAGCCCCTCAGACGGGAGCCCATGGACTCGGTGCTGCTGGTCAGACTTCTGGGAAGAGACTTCATGCTTTCTAGTAGCTCTTCTGAGGGGTCTCTAGCCAACAGAACGCTAGAAATCACTGCTCCACAGGCTTCTAAATACAGACCTGGGAACAGTTTGGGGGAATGCACCGAACTGTGCCAGACACTGTGCAAGTTGCTTCTATGGAAAGGCCCAAGCAGGGAGGGGCTGAGGCAGCACTGGTCCCCGGAGGAGGTGCTATTCCAGCGATCCCATCTGAAATCCTTTTGTAGAGAAAAATGCTGGGGCTGAGGTTGAAGAGGAAATGATTCACTGACCAAGAAGACTGGAGAGGGGCCACTGGCCTGGCCAGGTCAAGGCTGGCTGGAAGGTGTCAGAACAGGGTGGGACCTCTGGGAAGAGGGCCAGGAACTGGGGGCAGTGCGGGGGGTCGCTTGAAAGAGATTGAAAGAGATCATGGGCTATGGTCAGCAGGCTAGTGAGTGCATGCATGGTGTTAAGACATATAATTAATCACCCGACTAGAGACTGGAGGGGCAGCAAAGGACCTGAAGGGGAGGGGGCAGTGGGGTACAGTGGGAGACCGTGGACCCCAGCAGTGCAAGAGAAAAAAGCCTCGGAGAGACAGAGAGCCTTGGGCTCCCTTCACCAAGCAGGGGCTGCCCACTTCCTCATGTGTCCCCCCCTCTGCCAAGCTGAGGCTGACCCTCACCCAAGTGGAAAGGTGGGACGCCCCCAGCAGGAACCAGCACAAGGACCAGTGACTGGGGTTCAGTCCCTCCACCATATCGGAGACAAGTCCTTCAAGCGCTCCCTCATGTCCCCTACCCACATCCTCCATGGTACCTGGGGCTCTGAGGGAGTCCTCTTTCTCACCCCTGACTGCTTCCCACCCCGTAGTGTCCTCCCTAGAACAGCTAGGCCTTTATAGATCCACGATTCCCGCCCTTGACCGCCGCCCCCTTCCCGCTGTGAGAAGGCCTTCGGGCCTCGTCGTCCCCGCCATCCGGGACCGTCCCCCTCTGCCAAGGGCCTGCATCAAGGGACGAGACACCCCCTCCCCGGCATGCTCTCCCGCGGCCCGCACACTCACCCCAGCCCCAGCACATCCTCCCGGGGCCGGTCCCGCACGCTCACTCCGGCCCACACATACTTCCGCCTCCCTCGCGATCACTCGGATCACTCGGACTCGCACGTCCTGCCCGCCGCCCGCACCATCACTCGGCCCGCACACCCTCCCGCTGTAAGCACGCTCACCCGGGCCCGGCGGCGGCACGGTGCGGCCCTCGGCAGAAGGGAGCTGGCGCGGCCCGAGCGGCCCGGCGTGGCAGGAAGCGCCACGGAGCCGCCCGTACTCCGCAGAGCCCAGCAGCCCCGCGGCGCGTTTCCGGAGACGGGGGCGCCGCCGTGGGTACTAGGGAAGCGAGGCCCCGCCCCAGACTAGGTCCCGCCCGGCCTATCCGCCCCGATTGGTCCAGAAGGGGGGAGGGGCGGGAAGGGGGCGTGGATGGGGCGTGGCGAGACGGGGAGGTGGGGCAGGCAAGACAGCGGGGGAGCACCGCAAAGTGGAAAGGGTGTACCAATGATGAATGAATGCACGAGCGAACAAATCGCCCCGCAGACAAGGAGAGAATGAGGGGCGGAAAGGACCCCTCTCCCTCGGGCACCTCCAGGATGGTGGTGGGCTACGGGTGTGTGGGTCAAGGACAGAGGACTAAGCTCAGGGTCAGAACACCTCACACTTGTTCGGGGAGCCCTCCTAGCGCTGGACATTGAGAAAACATCTGTGAGCAAAACCTGACCTCAGCCCCGTCCTAAGAAGGAACACACTTGGCACCCTAGAGTTTCTGTGAGTGTATGTGTGTGTGTTTGAGAGTCACAACCAACAAATAAATCCTTGCTTTAATTTCAACATAGCAGATCTTACTATAAAGGGAAAAACACAGCATCCTTGGGTCAGAGATACTGCAGCCAGATGACAGCCACTTCTTTTGTTTCCCCAGTCACCAGAAACCTAAAACTATACCACCAGCCCGCGCTCTGCTAAGCCCTAGGGACACAAGTTACTACTTCCCTGAGGGTCCTAATTTCTTCAGGAAGCCAGTAGTAAACAAAGATCCATGCCGAACACCCAAGAAGACTGGAGCGAACTCAGGGTGACGTTCGGGAGTGATGATGGGGTTTTGGGGCGGGTTGTAGTGAGGTCAGAGCATCTGCAGGCCAAAGTACAAACACCTGGGATCAGGAAGAACCTTGGCACATTTCAGAATCAAAAAGAAAACGCAGCTGGTGTGCCATGCACAACGGGGAAGAGAGGGGCTGGGAAGATGAAGTCCAGTACTAATCCGGTTCTGAGGGACCATTCCAGCTTCTTTTCTTCATTTTTTAAAATTAATAAGTATCATTTCATGCATTATTAGCAAGAATGATTATAACCTATTTCCTAATTATCCTTATAACAGTTTTATCCATTAGATAACATTTTTCTAACTTTGCCTTTACCTTTTATTATGAAAACTTTGCCATATACAGAACTGAAAGGATTGTAACCATATACCGATCACTAATAGTCTACACATACCTTCATGCTTGATGGTATGGGTGTCCATAGTTTACTGATGCATTTCAAAGTAAGACACGAGATATCACCACACTTTAGGCATCAGTACACTTCACCTCTAAACACTTCAGCATGCATAATGTGAACTAAACTAGAGACTAAGGTTTTTTTTTTCCATTTTTTGAAGGTATAATTTACATTCAGCAAAATGCACAAATCTTAAGTGCCCTTTTAGAGTAAGTTTTGACAAATGCATATGCCAAACCGCAATCAAGATGCACAATATTACCAACAGCCCTGAAATTTTTCTTGTGTCCCTCTCTAGTCCCTCTCTGCCATATTCCCAGAGACTACCACTGCTCCAATTTTCCCCACAATATATTACTTTTGCCTATTTGCCCGATTACTATTCCAGCCAAGTGGAATCACATAGTATGTACTATTTTGTGTCTGTATTCTTTCATTCACTACGATGTTTTTGAGATTTGTCTGTGTTGTTGAACCTGTTTGTGCTCCTTTTCATTCATTACTAATTTCCCATTGTATGGAAACATCAGAGTTGTTTTATTAATTCATCAGTTTATTACCTGAACTATTCCCAGTTTGCATTATTATAAATAAAGCTACTATATGAATATTCACATACACATTTTTGTGTAAACATATGTTTTCATCTTTCTCGGTAAATACCAGGGAGGAGAATTGCTACATCATAAAATAGTTGTACGTTTTATTGGAAGCAACCAGAATGTTTTTCAGAGTGATTGTTCAATTTATATTCCCACCAGAAATGTATGGGTATTCATTTTCTTTCCCATCCTCATTAACATTTGGGGTTGTCAGCCTTTATTTTTATCCATTCAAGTGGGTGTAAAGTGGTACCTCATTATGATTTCAGTGATCATTTCCCTGATGACTAATCACATCAGTATGTTTTTATGTTCCCACTGGCCATTTCTGTACTTTTCTTTTTAAAGTGTCTATTCAAGCAATTTGCCCAATTTTATGCAGTTGTTTGTCTTCTTACTCGTAGGAGTTCTTTTTAAAAAGAATCAAATCTATTGAGGTGTATTTGACATACAATAAACTTCACATGATTTGATATAGTTTCTCTCTCCCTCTTACACACACACACACGCGCATGAACACAAACACACACGACTATGAAGTCATCAGCACAAACAAGGCAATAAACATATCCGTTAGCATCAAAGTTTCTTCAGTCTCTGCTAGTCTCGCTCTCCCCTCTTCCCCATCCCCAGGGAAACACTTATCTGCTTCCTTTTGGTAGGAGTACCTTGTATTTTCTAGAATTTTATATAAATAGATTAATACAGTAAGTGTTCTTTTGTGTTTGTCTCCTTTCACTCAACAAAATGATATGGAGATTTCTTTAGTCTGTTTGTGCTGCTAGAACAAAACTCCTGAGAACACATGCTATAGTTTGAAGGTGTTCCCTTTGAGGTTCCAGTAGGACTGGTAGGGTTAAGAGGTGGTTAGGCCCTGAGAGCCCCTCCCTCATGCCTGGGATGAAGCCCTTAGTCATCTGGCTAATTTTCCTGTGAAGAGTGTCCTCCCTTCTGGGGGTGCAATGAGAAGGCTTTTATCAGCCACCAAATGCTGGGGCCTTGATCTTAGACTTCCCAGCCTCCAGAACTCATAAAATGCACTTCAGTTCTTTACAAATTACACAGGCTCAGGTATTCTGACTGAGACACTGGGCAATTTATAAAGAACAGAGATATATTTATTTATTTAGCACAGTTCTGGAGCCCAAGATCAAGGGATTGGCAGATTCAGTGGCTGGTGAAGACTTCTCTCAGCTTCATAGATGGTGCCATCTTGCTGCATCTTCCCATGGCCGAAGGGGCACAAAAGGATGAACACTGCATCCTTACGTGGCAAAAGAGATGGAAGGGGAAAAGTGGCCGGTCAGCTCTCTGAAACCTCTTGAGGTTATAAGATCATAATCCCGTTCATGATGGTGGTGCCCTTGTGACTTTATCATTTCCCCAAAGGCCACCTCCCTTCTCCTTTTGCAGTTCTGGGGACTGAACCACCCAGGGCCTTGTGCATGCTAGGCAAGCAGTCTGCCACTGAGCTATATCCCCGGCCCTTTTAAATTTTAAGACAAGGTCTTGCTGAGTTACTCAGGCTGACCTCAAACTTGCAATCCTCCTGCCTCAGCCTTCCAAGTAGCTGGGATGACAGAATCATACCACCATGCTCAGCTAAGCCCCTGCTTCTTTATATCATCACTTTTGGGTTCAATTTCTGATGTAAATTTTGGAGAGACATAAACATTGAAACAATAGCATAGATTCACTTATATTGATGAATACAAAGTTCATTCCTTTTTATTGCTGAATAATGTTCCATTGTAAACAGATGCCGTAATGGACTTATCCATTCATCTGTTGATAGATATTTGGGTTCTTTCCAGTTTGGAGCTCATAGTAGTCAGCTTTCTGTCACTGTGACAAAATAACTGAGAAAAGCAATTTAAAGGAGGAAAGGCTTATTTCAGCTAATGGTTTTAGAGGTTTCAGTCCATCCTTTGTTTTGGACCCAAGACAAGGCAGAATATGATGGTAGAAGCATAGCAGCTAAGAAGGAGAGAAGAGAGAGAGTGAGAGAGGAGGGAGAGAGAGAGGAAAGAGGAGACACACCCTTCAAAGTCAGGCCCCCATCCCCCCATCACCTTACTTTCTTAGACAAGGCCCCACCTCCTAAGAGTCGATTCATCTATCAATAGATCTGTACAATAAAATGCAATAATGTTATTATAAAAATATTGAAAAGAATAATGAACAAAATAAGAATAGTTGAATATTAAAATATCTCAACAAATCTACTGATAGACAAATGTTAATATAGTCTATCTCAGTTGTGCGTGTAGCAGATGGAAGAAAAGATCCATAAGAAGTGAGATGCACATGAGATTGAGACATTAGTAGGATAAAAATGTTAGGGTCATAAATGTCAGGAAAAAAACACATTAATCCTTAATAGTTTCTGGAAATCTTGAGGAGGTCTTTGCTCTTTTCAGAGAATTATAAAAGGGGTTGAAAACCAATTTATTTTTATACCAAAAGGGCACAGTGACCGAGGTAATATATGGTTGTAGACAAATGCATGTACATTCACACAGTTCATAGCCAGACTCTTCTCATACCATGTTATCGTGAGCTTTCCTTTGTCCTTCAGTAACTGTTAAAAATTTGATTGTTCTGATCAATTATATATCATAAGAATAGATCACAATGTATTTATTGATTCATTTGCTGAACATCTAGATTGCTTTCTATTTTTTACTATATTAGCAGTGGGCTAGTGAAGGCATATATATTCAAATAAGTTTTCATACATGTACTGATCGCCAATAATTATATTCCTAGAAATTAATTTAATAAATTAAAACATATAAACATTAAAAAAAGTTCTTAGTGGCATATTACTTGATATTTGCCATGTTACTTTCTAGAATAACTGTGTCAAACTATTGTCTTACTAGGAAGGTAATAGAAAATTAAATGTCTTTGAATCCAATAAGGAGGACAATATTAATAGTAGACTTTTTCTTTTTTGGTGCTGGGGATCGAACTCAGGGCCTTGTGCTTGCTAGGCAAGTGCTTTAACCACTGAGCTAAGTCCCACAGCCCCAATATTAACAGCAGAAAAAACTATACAGTGACACAAAACATTTAAAATAAAACCTGTTTTTTCATAAAAGAAAATAATGAAAATATTTAATAAAAACTATAGGGAACTTACAAACAATTAGAATGCATAAGAAAGAACCAAATTAATACCTTAGATATTCAAAAATATGCTATCTCAAACTTAGGCCACAGAGAATGTTAAACAGCAGGAGACAAATGAGTGTAATGGAGAAAATGTCAGCGGAAAAAAAATAAATGTGAAACATAGGCCAAAACAGACAAAGCAGAAGAAAATGTCCATTAAAAAAATCCAACATATATGTAGTTGTGGTTCCAGAAGGAGAAGGAGAGAGAAAATGGAGTGGACTCAATATTCGAGTATGTATCATAAAAAGTTGATAGAGGGCTTCAACTCACAAATTCAAAGGTCCCAGTGAAGCCTAAGAAGAATAAACACAAAGAAAACCACAACTAGGCACTTATCCAAATTTCTGAAAGCCAAAGGAAAAACAAACAAAAAATCCAAAATTTAAATAATGGTCAGAAAAATAGGTACAATGTTACTTTCAATTCTGCATGAGTAATACTAATTACTAAATTTTCTTCTAAAGAAATGGAAGCCAGAGATATTGGAAATGTATTGCTGAAATGTAAAATAAAATGAAATCCTAAAAAATAAACAGAATGACTTACCAACTATAATATTTTCCCCAATGAAAATATCCTTCAAAAATTGAAGGTTAAATGGGTAATTTTCAAACAAGAAATGTTGAGAGAATTCATCAGCAGAACTGCTTGAAAATAAACACTTCAGTGAATTCTCCAAGCTAAGATTAATGATGCCACATGGAGAGCACAATGCAGGAAAAAAAATAAAGAGCATCAGAGGTGTTAAATGTGAGTATTTATAAAATAATATCCTTAATGTCTTGTCACCTTTATACTAAATGTATATGTAAATATATGGCAGGTATCACAGAAAGTACAGAAAGGGGGTGAGTAGAGTTATATATATATTTGCAAGATTCTTGCATTTTTATAGAAATAGAAAAAATACTAAAAATGAACACATCGTAATAGCTAAGGATACGTACTGTAACCTTCAGGTGTTAGTGGAGAATGTTTAACAAAGCAATATTTAAGAGAAGTT
The DNA here is from genome assembly GCA_004026905.1 of Hystrix cristata. Taxonomy (NCBI): domain Eukaryota; kingdom Metazoa; phylum Chordata; class Mammalia; order Rodentia; family Hystricidae; genus Hystrix; species Hystrix cristata. The sequence goes on from PVJO010010097.1 coordinate 42,263, forward strand.
TTATAAGAATATATGCTTAACTGAAAAGAGAAATTTACCAAAAACTGTTGAGGAATAAGAAAATGAATAGCAAAATCATTGACTTGAACCTACCTATCTCTATAATGGCATTATGGAGAAATTTAAGAAGAGACACAGCATTAAACCAAGTAGTGATAAAGCATCTCTGATCACAAAATGGAGAAATTTCTTGATGATTTGGCCAAGATCACCACTTAGGAAAATCTGATGTCAGAATACGTCTACAACACTGAGGAAACGTCAATGTTTTGGTGCATTTGGCCCAGAATGACACTGTTTAGAGATGATGGAGTGACCCTATGGGAACTAAGGATGCCAGGGGCAGAGTGACTGCCGGCTGTGCTCACATGGGAGACACCTGTAAGTGTAAATTTGCAAAAGCTTGTGTCCCTGCTATTTTAAAGAAGTGAATTTCTCAGTGGTCCGTTATGCTAATAGCAAGACATGGATCAGAAGGGATGGCTTTTCAGATTGGTTCCCAAACACTTTGTACTGGAGGCTCACACACAGTGCAGCAGAGCTGGACTGAACGAAGACCAAAAGATTTTGTTATTCCTTGACAACTGTTCTGTTCATCCTCCTGATGAAATTTTTTATCAGAAATAATACTTATGTCATATACTATACCCAAATGTGACTTAATGAAATCATCCATGCGACAACAGTATCCTTAGATCAATGAAGAATAAACATAAAATCATGTTCTGAGCAGTATGCTAGCCACAGATGTGACAGGTCTCAACAGGGACTTAGCTCAAAGGGTGCCTTTGGTGGTGTTGTGAATGCCTGGAGTAGAGTGACTAAAGTCACAGTTGTGAATGTCCTGCACAGCTTCTGGTCTGTAGCTAATGTTTGGTGATAATGATGATGAGCAATCTGGTGACTGTGAAGGATTTGCCGGCAGCTGAGAAAAAGTGATGTCTGGCCTTATGCAAAAAATATACTTTTGGAGCTGTCAGGAAACTGGAAGAAGTGGATACCAAAGTTTTTGGTTGTTCATTTGTTGACTGGTGGTGAAAGAGCTGAAATAGTTCTGAATTAAGGTGGTTGGACAATAGTGACAATGAAGACGATGCTGTTATTGCTGCAGAGAAAGTGCCTATAGACCACATGGTGAAAAGGTATGAGGATCTTGTTGAAGGACTAGAACAGTGTGTTTGCATAACACAACAGGAAGCCAGTTTATAAAATCAGAGAGAGAGTTCTAAGACAAAAACAGTTTTTAGTGAGGCAGATGATGCTGGACGAAACATTTAAGAAAGCTATTCTGTAGAATGTCTGTCAACCATAGAGCAGTTGGTACATGTATATAACACACGAGCTTTGTAACACATGGTGGGGAGAGACGGGGGGAGAGAGGGAGACAGAGACAGAGACAAAGAAGAGACAGAGAGACCGAGACAGACACCAGGGACAATATATTACTTTTAAATATGTGCCCCTAAAGAGCCCATTCAGCTATAAACTCATCAGGGGGTCCATCCGTCGACATAGTTAGTGTTCTCACTACCCTGTCAGCTGTGAACGTTGCTACATTGGGGACCAAGCCTTCAGTGCATGACTGTTTGGGGGACACTGCATATTTAAACCTTAACAGGGCTACTGCACACAAAGCTTTCTATGCATACATACTTACTTTTATCTTGGGTGAATATGGAAGAGTAGTAAGGCTGGGTAGTATAATAGAGGTAGACTTCACTTAAAAACTACCGAAGTGCCAAAATGATTGTGCCATTTGGGCTTCTAGCAGCAGTATATGACAGTTCTAGTTGTCCTGCAATGTTGATAATACTTAATATACTTGATCTTTTGAATTTTAGTCATTAGAGCACTATTTTATTGTGGTTTTGACATCGATTTTCTTGACTAGTGATGCTGAATGTGTTTTTCTGTCTTTGTTAACATTCTGTGTATCTTCTTTGATGAAGTGCCTGTTCAGACCTTTTCCCAGAGGTAGACTGCTGGGACCCAGGCGAGATCTGACTCTGGAGGCTTCCAGGGAGAAACGTACTAGAGACAGAACTCAGAGCAGCCATGCGTTGGGCTTCCTCTTGGGACTCCCAGGAACTGGGCGAGGCACAGTTTCGGGAGCTCTCCAAGGTGAGGGGACTGAGCTCAGACCAGCGGGCGACACTTGAGAGGGTTGTAAGCTGAGCGGCTCAGGCCCCAGCCTTACAGCCACAGGGCAGGATCAGCCAGAGCTTCTGCGGAATTCAAAACAGCAGAATTGGCACCTCCCGCTATTCCTACTGCAGGCTTGCTGGGCCAAACAGGCAGCAGGTTCTCGTCCCCAGTACGCTGAAGAGGCAGGATCAAACCTAGAAGATAAGTTTGTGGTCAGTGATCATCAGATGAACGCAAGCCAACAGGTGCTAGACAACATGAAGAGGAATAACGTGAGAGTAATCGGAATGAATGAGACATCAGAAGGTAACACAAAGGACATCAAATCTTTGCCTACATTATTGAGCTTTCTTCTTTTTCTTGAGTCGTGAGAATCCTGTATGTGTTCCAGAGACAAGGCCCTCGTCAGGCGTGTGTGAGCTGCCTTTCTGTTTTCTCAGCAGTGTTTAGTTTTTAAAGAAATTCTAAATTGTGATGAAGTTAAACTTACCAATTTTCTCTTTCATGAATTGTGCTTGGGGTGTCATCATGAAGACCTTACCTTACTATAGAAGTTTTGTGGTTTCAAGCTTAAGGTTTAGGTCTCTGGTCCATCTTGAGTCCACTTTTGCATATAGTGCAAGGTACAGATCAAAATTCAACCGTGTGTGTTTGTGTGTGTGGACATCTAATTGTCCTAGTACCATTTGTTTCAAAGACTCTTTCTCCACTGCATTGTGCTGCAACTTTGTCAAAAATCAACTGTCCATATGTGTGCATTTATTTTGCTACTCTGTGCAATCCTATTGATCTGCTTTCTATTTTTACTCAAACGCCATGCTGTTTTGTTTTTTGTTTTTTTATGCTTTTCGATTAGAATAATTTCATAATAATCTTTGAAATCAGATGGTGTATGTTCTCCAGCTTTGTTCCTCCTTTCAACACTATGTTCACAAGTCTAGCTTTTTTTGTGTCACCATGTAAATTTTAGAGTCATTGCATTAGTTTCTAGGAAAAATAACTCCTGGGATTTAAAAGACTGTTATTTTTGCTAATCCACATTTGCAGTACATAATGATTACATTCATCATTGGTACTTATACAAAACACATCTGAATTCTTTTTTCATCCTCTTCACCTCCTCTCCTTCCCCCTTCCCTCCATCTTTTGGTCCCCTTCCTGTTTGCGAAACAAACAGGATCTCTCTGATTCCTACTACATTTTATTTTCTTCTTTAATTTATTTATATTTTTGATTTCTCATATAACTTGGGATTTTTACTGAGATCGAATTGAATCTGTAAATCAGCTTGGGAAAAATCAACATCTTACCAATACAGAGTCTTTGGACCCATGAACAAAGCCTCTCTCCCTCTCTCTCCCCCCCGCTTACTTTCCATTTATTTCAGTCTTTAATTTCCTTCAGCAATATTTTGTAATTTTCAGGGTACAGGTCTTTCATATCTTGGTTGGATTTGTTCTTCCATGTTTCATTTTTTTATGTGGTTGTAATTGGTATTTTTTATAAAGTTTTAATTTGTAATTGTTCGTTGTTAGTATATAGAAACGTGATTAATTTTGTACGTTAATATTATGCAGCACCCTGAAAGCAACCAAATTCACATATTACTTCTAGTAGCTTTTCAGTAGTTTCCATCATTTGGTTTTCCACATACACGATCACAACATCTGTGAATAAAGGCAGTTTACTTCTCTCCTAATCCGGATGCCGTTTATTGCAGTTCTATGTCTAATTTTCCTTGCTATTGCCTCTAGTACAATGTTGAGCAGCAGGTGTAAGCTAAAATTTTGTTTAGAAAAGTACAGACTAATATGCTCATGAACATACATGCAATTTTCAGAATAGGAGTGCTGTTATTACAAATAAAGAAATATTATGTGCAATTTTATGTCAAAAAGCTGATGACTTATATAAATGAATGAATTCCTTGAAAGACACAAGCAGCAAAGCTCAATCAAAAAGAAACAGACTATCTAAATAGCCTTACAGACCTATTTCTTCCTTTAATAGTTGGCAGAATTCCCCAGTGAAGTCATTGGAACTTGAAATCTCTTTTGAAAGGTTTTGAGATACAGTCTTAATTACTCCTGAGCCGTATGGTGTCTGAGTCCAGGAGTGGGTGACAGCCATGGGAACCAACACTGGGGTGGGGTGGGATGCTTGTGACTCTGCAAAGCCTGGACCCTGGTTCCCCAGCCCTCCGCACACACATGCAGGGTGCCCTCCAGCGGACTCCTGCTCTGCCTCCCCCAGCCAGTCCGTCTGTGTTTGTGTGCCACTGGGCCTTGTGGAGCAGAGCTCTGCAGATGCCGCCTGACGCCCCACTGCCATCAGTGTCCTCTCCCCAGGCTCAGGGACCCCACTTGCTCCTGGTTCACGTCTTAGAAGGGGGACAGCTCTTCACAGAGCCCCTTGCTGCCCCTCTCCTTCCGCCCTTCCTGTATGTTCGAGTATGCGTCTTCCTTAACCTATGAAGTAGCATATCTAAAAGTTGTCTGCCAATTGCATGGTTTTGAAATACTGTTATTTCTAATACACATTTGTAGATATATATAATAACTAATGTGATATAAAAATGTTTTCATTGCTGATATTGTCACATGTACTGCTAATACTATTACAGTTTGTTGCCTATGTTCATAACTGAAGGAAATGCTCAATTTTAATTAATTTAGTAGAAATAAAGATGCATGCTCCCCCATCTAATTTTATAGATCCTTTAAGTTAATGTTAAGGTCTTACATCCACGGATATTGCTTCCTTCCCAGTCACAACAGAAGTATGCCTAGCACATTATACGTGCTCAGTAAATACATGCATTTTTCTCTTCGAGTGTCTGCAGTGTCCCAAGTGTCCGAGGGAGTCCTTGTTCCTGCACCTGCACTGGCACAACTTGGGCCTGGTGCCTTCTTTCACTTGCTACCAGGCTGGCCTGTGCACAGTGCTCTGCTGGGCTGGGATTGGCGCCTCTCTCTCCAGCCTCCCTTGGGCAGTCACACCCTGTCCTTGTCCCCTCCTGCAGGCACTGTGATGTCCTGACCATCTCTCAGGCGAGAGGCCTGTCTCCCAGGTGGACCCCAGTCCTCCTTGGATGACAAGCAAGATGGCTGCTTCCTTCCGAAAATGACAAAGAGGAGCGTGGCAAGGAATCCCCATGCACCAAGGCCAGTGGTTTCTGAGCTGGGCTCAGGGGAAGGATGCCTCTGACCACCTTCCCCCAGGCCCCACAGTGTCCTTAGGACAGATGACAGTCTTGGGGCAACCCGTGGGGACTGCTCCAGTTAGATGGCAGAGCACCTCTCACAGTGCTCTTCAGACCCAGGCAGCTATGCCAGGCTCCAGGGCTCCTGTTGCCCACACTCAGCTGGCAGCAGCCACCTTGTTTGCAGCAAGGAGCGCCTGTCCCTTTCGGTGGCACCTGGTGTCTCAGGACCACGCTCCCTGGGCCCAGAGCCAAGAACATCACCGGCTGTTGGAGGCTGCCAACCTGTCAGGTGACGACCCCCAGCACGGGCCTCCCCTTCGCTGGCTCCTCTGTCTCCTGGGGCTCCAGATTTCCAGCTCCTAGATGGGGCCCTGCAGGCTCAGGTCAAGGTCATGCCCAAGCCCCCAGTCTCTGGGGCTTTCAAGGGACCTTACGGTCCAAGTTGTTGTCTGCAGGCCCAACTTGATGCACACCCACCCCTGACATGTGTGTGTGTGGGGGGGGGTCTTCCATTTCCGTTATTTAAGTGGTGGCGACTGGAATTCTATCCTAGCTTGGAGGACCAGTTTCTTTGAGCCCATTGTCCTCACCCTGACCTGGGTCAAAACTTCCATTTCATGCCACCATTGCTGACACAGAATGCCTGAGTGCTCCTTCTATTTCAGAGGTCCCTCAGCCCATTTCCCACATAGTCTCTGGTGTCCCCTCCTTTGACTTCTGCTTCCTCTCGGCCCCCACTCTGTGCATGGAATTCAGGCTTCCCTTTCTCTCCAGCTTCCCTGCCTTTGGAAGAGAGGGGCTCTGGAGGGAAGGGAGAAGCCTGAATCATAGGACAACCACTAAGAAAACCACTAAGAAACAGGACAACCACTAAAGGACAACCACTAAGAAAATAACTGACAAAGTGTACTAAGAGAAATGACAAGGGGATTAAAGTTGTGTACTAGAAAATATCTCTGTAACACAAAAGCAGGCCATAAAGAAGGAATGAATAGTGGGACACACATGCATATGTAAACAGAATGGAAAACATAATTCTACCTTTTCAGAAATTACACGAAATGTAAATGGCTTAAAGATTAAAGGTGCTTAACATCATTAGTCTTCAGAGAAATGCAAATTTAAGGCACAAGATACCACCCCACAGCAGCAATAATGGCTGGAATCAACAAGAGGGACAATAACGAGTGTTGGTGAAGAGGAGAAGTTGGACCCCTCATGTACTACTGGCAGGAAGGTGGAATAGTGCAGCCATTGGTTTCACTAGAAACCAACCAGGAAGAGCCTCAAAAGATTAACCATAGAATTACCTTGTGATTGCTTCTCTGCCTTTTGGCTAAGATCAAGTGAGTTACCATGTGACCTGTAGCACTATACTGTCAGAAATAAAAGCACACAGAATCAAACCAAATTTAAAAAGTCTTTAAAATTTACTGTGCAGGTAAGAGAACAACAACGATAAGAGGACGGTTACAAGCTGTCTTTTAAGCAAAAACGAGGAAGGTCTTTAACTTTTACAATGATTGCCCATTACAGTGGAGGTTTTCAGACAGCAAATTATTTAAAACTGATCATCTTAAACCACTTTTGCAAGGCAACTTAAGTTTTGTTCATGATTATTAGAAACATTCCTGAGGTGTAATTGAAAAATATGGTGAATGTATAAACTACAAAATATTTATTACAGTAAAAGACACACTGTCATTAATCCCCCTTACATATCCCCCCTTGCTTCAAACCCACTTATCTCATCATTCTTGCCACTCTCCGAAGCAGTTCTGTGTCTTTACCGTAATAAATTTTCTTTAAATATTCACCATGTATTTCAATCATACCTTGTACGAGAAGCAATTTAAGTTTCATTTATACAGCCTTTTTTTGTCTGCTTAGGGGAATCTCAAGTATGGTTTTCATTTTATTTTATTTTAACAAAATCCAGAAGAAATGAAAGTATACATCCGCACAAAAACTTCTACAGTCATATTCACAGCAGAATTATTCATAATAGTCAAAAAGCGAAAACAGCCCAAATGTCTATCAACTGATGAATGGACAAATAAAATGTAGTATTTCTCTGCAAAAAGGAATGAAGTCCTGACCCTTACCACAACATGGAAAGCTGCTCAACCCGTGGCATCCAGGAAGCAGAGAGAGAAGGGAAGAGCCAGAGACAAGAACACATCCTTCCAGGTCACGCCCTGCTTCCTAACAGCACATTGAGCCTTGGACTCATCAACGGATGAATCCACCAGTGAGTATACCGCCCCGTGATCCAGTCACTTCCAAAGCAGGCCTCTGAAGACAAGAGACTTTCAGAGGGCATTTTAGATCTAAACCAAAACAGTGGATGAAGCTTAAAAACACGCTTGGTGAAAAAGGTCAATATTGCATGATTCCATTCGTAGGAAATGTTCAGAATAGGTAAACCTCTACAGGTAGAAGGCAGATTCATATATGCCAGGGCCTGGGGTAGAGCAGCGAGAGAATGACCAAGGAAAACAGGATACCCTTCAGGAAAATGAACATGCTTTGGAACTGGAGGGAGGTGGTGATTATACAAAATTTTGTTGTGACCCTGACCCGTGTACTTTCATAGGGTGAACTGATGGAATGTGAGTTATATCTCAATTACAAAACCAGCTCTGTATTTCAGGACACTGTGGGGAAAAAAAAATCATATCCAAGTCCTCCAACCTATACTACTAAGGACAGGTAAAATTCCACCTAGAGCACCCTGGATCTGATTCTGCTGCAACCACTGCATGTTAACATGTTAAAAAAAAAAAAAAAGCAGCGGTACCCAACTCCTAGAGGACCCTTGCTTTTGTCATTTTTGTCAATCCCCTGTTGCCTCCCCAAAGACCAATGTGAAAACATCCAGAGCAATTCTGCAGGCGTGGTCACAGTGACCAGCACTGTCCTGAGAAGCTGTGGGCTGGGAGCTGTCCATGGGGCTTAGAAGGTGCCAGAGGGAGGGCAGGCTCTGCCCTCCTGTCACTGCACATGAGTTCTTTTGTCTTCCCGGACTGAGGGTTCCAATTCCAGGGTCAGGGTCCTGGCCCTGTGAGGCCACGTGCATACACCTTCTATAGCATCAAGACCCCAGAGAGGGCAGCAGGGGATCATCCTGTCTCCAGAAGGCGGGAAGCCCGAACTGAAAAGACTGGCGATCTCCAGTGCACAGGCAGGGTGGCCACAAGGAGAGGAGTATCTGGCAACTTCCAAGATGACTAAGCCGGCAAGGAAGGCCTTGGATACAAGGGTGCAGAACCAGCCGGCCCTGTGGGAAAGGACCCCTGAGGAGGGAGAGATGAGAGCGCCTCTCTCTCTCCTCTTCTTCCTGGTCTCTGAGGACTCTATTGCCCACACAGGGCAAATCCCCTGGCCTAACTGGAGCACAGCGGGCTGGGCAGTGGGTGGTTTGTCCCAGGTAGCTTGAGGGCGGGCTGGTAGGGGCCAGACTGGAGCAGGTAGTGGGAGGAGCTGATGAGGCCACACCTGGGCAGGGACAAGGAGCCCTGGAGATCTGGGGACAGGAGGCGGCACTGGAGGTCTCGGGGCCCTGGGCCCTGACTGTCAGCGAAGGCCTTGCCCCTGCAGGTCACTTGGCAGCCCCTGCTCAAGGGGACAGGAGTTCTTCGGTGGCTGGCGGAACTGCAGGGCCTAGTGAGGAAACGTCTTCCAAGCCACTGGACAAGCCTGCTCACAGGAGGGATGGTGTAGACAGGTGTTGGATGGGATGGTGACTGCTGCTTCCATTTGTCACCAAGAAAACTCCTTCCTACAGGGAATAGCCAGCTGCTTCCTTGACATCTTGGGGTGACTGTGGAGTGGAGCCAGCCCCTATGGCAGCAGCTGAGCACCCAGAGAGGAAGCATCTGGTGCCCCACACTGCGGGAGCCTGCATCCTCTGGGAGGACAGGCCAGGGAGGCCTTGCCATCATACTGACGTAAGTAGCAGTGGCTAGGTGGCAGAGCAGACCCAGGACACTTGGGACTGCGTGTGCCCTACCTAGGGTGGGGGTGGCCATTGGACCAGACTGGGAGCCACTTGGAAAACAAAAACTCAGTCTTTGGGAGCCTTTGGAGTCCCTGAAGGAGAATATTTTTAGCTCGGTCTTAAAGGCCAAGCGAACACCCAGGGGTAGAGAGTTGGTGAAGTGTTACATCTTAGCAGCAGAATCCAGGCAGAGGGACCTGGAGCCTGGGAGTACAGAGAGGGCAGAGACATTAAGCATTGAGGTGAAGGGCTTTTTAATGGGGAAGCTGCTGTCTTGAACATGCTGTGAAGCATATTCTGTGGAAAACTACGCAAGAGTGGTCCATATCAGGAAAGAGGTTGCCAGCTCCAGCTGTTGCTAAGGGAACCACTGTAATCCCAAGCCAAGAGTGGCTAGAAAGCAATTTAAAAAGGTTCAGACTTTTTGAGAATAAAGCAAAGAATATTTCTCTAGTGAATGGAAAATACAGTCTCCAAAGAGCCTCCCCAGCTGTGTCATAGCCATGACTCTGTAAGGATGGGTGGCAAAGGGGACTTTCCAGATGTAACTAAGGTTACCTTATTAATTAGCTGTCCTTAACAGAGGGACATTATCTCAAATTCCCTGCTATGCATGGTGTGATTTTATGTGCCTTTGTAAGCAGAGCTTTCTCCCTGCTGGGGACAGAACGGGAGATCAGAGAGGTTCGGAGTCTGAGTTCTCAGCACAGCATCGCAAGCTCTGGGAAAGGGACAGAGAGCACCTTCTGGACAGCAGTCCCACAGCCCGGAGAAACTGAGTGCTGCCACATGTGGTCCAAGCTGGAAGCAGAGTCTTCCCCAAAGCCTCGTGAGCAGAGGCCCTGGGGACGGTGGGCCTGGACTCTTCACCTAGGTCGAGTATGAGGAGAGAAGTGGGCGCTGGTTGTGTTAAGGTGGAGATGTGGTTCAGTCTTTGGGAGGCTGGAGGAGGTTGGTGCCACGATACCCCCATCAGTGCAGCTCCTTCCAGGGGGTGCGTCTTTCTCAGCACTGAGCAGGCTGGAGGGATGGTGAATTCGGGCTTCTTGCTCCCTTTGGTCAACTTCACCTGGGTTCCTGGCCCAACTCACTAGCGTGGCTGCAACTGTGCAGCTCTGGCAGGGATTTCCACCTTGTTTTGTTTTTCATTACAAGGTCTTGTTCTCTAAATTTACTAACCCAACTCATTTTATTCCTGGCAATACTTTTTTAAAAAACATTTTATTTTAGTGGTATGTTTTAGATGTACATAGTGATAACATTCATCATAGGGGATTTGTACCTGTACGTGACATATCCTGTTGCTGCTGTTTTTCCCATTCCCCTCCCCTCACCCCCTCCTCCCTCCCTATCTACAAAAGCTTTGTTTCCATTTTTTCCTTCCATTTCTTATTTCTCTTGTCCTCTGTTCCTTTCCCCCTCCCTTGTTCCCTTTCCCATTGGGACATTTTCTTCCCTTTCCCAATATATTACATTTTAGTCTTTATTTACACTTTCAGTTTCTCACACCAGAGAAACAATGTGGTATTGAAACATGTGTGTCTGATTTATTTCACTTAAGAGTATGGTCTCAAGGTGCATCCATTTACCTACAAAATGTCTCAAGCTTATCATTCTTTATGGCAGAGTAGTACTCCATTGCATAAAAAACCACCTCTTCTTTATCCATTCCGGTTGATGGGCATTTGGTCTGTTTCGAAGATTTAGCTATTACAAACTCTTCCTGGCAATACTTTTCATCACTGCCAGCTGTAGTCTTAAAGGACTATGAACTCCCTAGCCATGGAAGATTTTAGTTCTGAAGTCTCCATTTTTTTTTCTTTTCCCTTTTTTCTCCATTCAGCCTTTATTCTTCTGGATCTTTAGTTCAAGGGTATTGGAATTAATTCTAAAACTTGCACATCCAGATCATTTTCCCTGACTTTTGTCCTCTGAGCACAGCCGTCTTAAAAGAGTGCAAGATGCCTCTCCAGCCTGGAGCACCCTCTCCCCAGCCTCTGTGAGGCCCAGGGGAAAACACCACAGCCTAAGACCCAGTTCCTTGGATATTGTCATGTGTGTGGTGACAAAACACACCATAACCAGAAATTGTAAGGTTTTCCCTGGAAATCTCCTCCAGTTCTTTGTCACTACAGACCAAAAAATGAAGTTGGCTTTTGAGATCTGAGCCCATAATTTTCTGTTACACCTTTTTCCTTTATAATTTCTCTGCTTTTGTCAGTTCCCAGTGTTATGAGTCGAACTGTATCCTCCCTAAAAGCTGCTGGGGCCCTGACTCAGTATAACTGGAGACCCAGCCTTTGTAGACATGATCAAATTAGTAAGAGATCATTAAGATTATTAAAGTGGTCCCTAATCCAAAAGAGCTTGTGTCCTTGTAAGAAGAGGAATTTTGGAAGTGCGCATGGGCACACGCACACACACACACACAGATGCCAAGTGGAGAAGGAATGTCACAAGCCATGGAGCTACCAGAATCCAGGAGAAAAGCCTGGAACATATCCTTCCATGCAATCTTTCAGAGGGAGAGTGGCCCTGCCCATAACTTCATTTTGAATTTTCAGCCTCCAGAACTGTGACAGTCAATTTCTGCTGCTATTTCAGCTATGGTACTTTGTCACAGCGGTCCTGGCAGACTTATACAATCCATTTCTTGATCTCAGGCAGTTTCCAAAATGAATCTGTATTTGTGTTGCATTTATACACCTTTCCTTATTTGCATTGCATTTGTATGCCTTTCCCACGTCAGAACAGAGGATTATGAAAATCGTTAGTGCATATATCAGATGTTTTTGTGTGGTTTACAAAAGCCTTCCACACTTTCTTTTCTAAATTTGTATTCTATGGTACCTGACTGTCACCACAGAGATAAAATCATAGTAAGAAGGTAAAAATTCCCCATACCAATATGCTGTGAATGTCTTTTTTCTTCATTCCATTTCGGAGCATCAGACGAAGCTTATATTAACTTCTCAGTTCTTAATACCAGCAGCTCTCAAACTTTTTGGTCTTAAGACTCCTTTGAACTCTTACAGTTTACTGAGGTTCCCCAAAAGCTCTTGCTAAATTTTTCTGTATTAAAATAAAAATAAGAAATTAAGAATATTTATTTCTTTACTTAAAGACGACCTTAATATAACATGTTCTCACAAATAACATAGTTTCTGAAGACACTGCATAAAAATGGAATTTAGTAAGAAGAGCGGCCTTCTTTTCCATTTTAGTGATTCTCTGTGATGCCTGAGAGGATAGCTAGGTTTTCACACCCATGCTGACTTCGGTCTGCTGTGACAGGGCACGTGATTGCCTTGGGCAAGAAGGGAGCAAAAGGCGAAAACCATCTTAGCATCTTCACAAAGAGACTTGATCTCGTGGACCGTGTCTCAGAGTGTCTCTGGGACCCCTGGGAGTCTTGTGCACCCTCCAGGATGGCAGTGTCTGCCACACCTCTTGAGCCCCGGGGACCTGCATCTTACAGTGATCCCAGTTCTTCCTGGGGAGCAACTGCAAGCAACACAGCGAGTCAACAGAACGCCCAAAGCTCAGAGCTGACGGCACTTAGGACAGGACTGTGGGGACCTTGGAAAACCGGCAACATGGAACTTTGTGTTCCCCAGGAAACATTCCGTAAGCCTCTAGCCGCTTCTGGGCAGAAAAAGAAAAAGAGGACAAGGTCACTTCCCTTGGGAAAGTAAGAGCCCAGTTCTGGGGACAGATAAAGACAAAATGAAGCTTGTGTAATAAACTCAGATCATTGTTACTGGAGCAGCAACAGAATATCAGGATGGATCGTGGGAGGAGATCACAGAGAAAGTCAGCGCCTGTGGGAATAAGTAGAGGATGTCCCCAGGGTGCCAGGGAGGGGGACATTCCACACAGGGCCGAGATGTCCCTGAAAGTACGTGGGCAGGAAAGGCCTCCAGTGTTCACAGCCTTGCTGGGTCAGTGTTAAGGATGAAGAGGCAGAGGTGGAGGCCTGGGACAGCAGCCGCAGTATCTCCTTAGAGCTCTGCTGCGTGCAGGCTCTCTCTGCAAGCGGCCCGATGTGGAGTTAAAGAGTGCAGGGCTCAGCGCCGCATGGATTCTGAGCTCAGTTCCCTTCTGAGCTAGCTGTGGGGCCCTGAGCAATGTCATATTCTCTTTTTGAACCCCAGTTTCCTCATTTGTAGAGTGACCATAATAAAGGTATCCTATAAGAGTGCAGGCTGGACTCAGGCCTTTGTGACATCACTGGCCACTTGCACGAACACTGCCTTTCTGTCCCCACATAGCTGTCCTTGGTGGATTTCAAACCTGGACTCCTTTTGAGCACGGCAGTGCCTCCCTCCACATCCTAAAGGGAGTAGGAAAACGCAGGTGCAGACTCTCAAGGGGGATGGGACTCAGAAGTCACACGGTCAGGTCAGGGGTGGGACCATGCAAGGTTGAGGCCTTTGAAAGAACCAAGCAGCTTTGGAATGGACCAAAACTCCAAAGTGTCGAATATATTTTTGAGCCTAATTTGTGATTTTTGTTGGGTTTAAATCCCTTGGAATTAAAAGTAGTGACCAGGTAAGCAGAAGCCACTGTCAGTAACCAGATATGCTGGATATCTGGTGTGTGTGCGAGCGCTTTAGCATAAGGACTCGGGCCCTGTGTTGTGAATGCATCAGTAAATAAATAATTGTGGGCGCTAAGGAACACAGGGATGTGTCATTGGATGGTGGATCCCTTCCCACTCAGTATGCGGAGGAAGAGGGGACAAGCTGGTCACTTGGAAGTGGCATGAGGGCAATGACAGGTAGTGGTAACTCGGGTCAAGAGAAAGTTGCACTTGGTGACTAAGCTTCACAGTAATTACAGTAATGGGAAGGAACATTGCCTGATCGTGATGCACAGGTTAGACATTTCTTGTAATTTCACACCCACCTCATAGGCACCCACTATCACCATTTTGTAGAGGAAGGAATGGAAATTGTCAGATCGAGTCACTTTCCAAGGCCACGCCAGCCAGTCTTTAGTAAGGCTGGCATTTCCAGCTCCCTTCTTTCTTACATGTGCAGCATCACCGTGATTTTCCTTTGTAGACTTTATTTCTTGAGGTCATTAGAACACACATGGTTTCACAAACTCAGCTTCCTGCGTATCTACTTATTGCATGTTTATTCTGGCGCTCAGAACTGTGGGAGATACAAAACTAATGGATGCTGTCACCCGATCACTTGCCCTGATCAGCTCCTTCCATGAGCCAGGCAGGACTAGACTCTGAGGACACCACGGCGAGACAGAGCCACAGTCCCTCACCTCTTGCAGGCTTTAGGCTAGTGGGGATGATAGCCTTTACTCAAATAACCACAGAATGCAGTTTACAGTTGCGACCATGAAATCGAGGTTCTTAAGGCAGTGTGTATGTGTGTGTGTGTGTGTGTGTGTGTGTGTGTATACATGCGCATGTATGAAGGGGCATGGCCTCATACGGGCAGTCCGGGAGGCTTCCCTAGGGCAGATATGCACACGGATGTACAGTGAGTGTGCACAGAACGGGAGGAGGAGGCAGCTTCTTGCATCTTGTTCACTCTGCACCTCCCCAAGTGCTGGTCTTCATTCTTGGCAAAACATGGCAGCTCCCCCAAAGAGCCCACTGCTTGGTGGGGAAAGCGGAAGTGTAAAGCTGCTGGGGGCTGTTCAGCTGGCATGTGGGAGTAAACAGAAAGAAATGGTTAACTTGAGGAACTTCCAGGATGATTTCACGCGGGTATGACTAGTGAGAAATGTCAAGGATGTGCTCATTGGTTCCTTCTGTGTGGCCATCTCCTTGTCATTTCTCGGCTCTCTGCTGAAGGCACACCAGTGACCTTGCCAGCCAGGGGTGGCCCCTGGCTTTCTAACCACTGCTTACGCCATCGGGTGGCACAGTGCCCGCCCCGTAGCAGGTGTTCAGCAGAGCCTGGCAGGCTGAGTGGATAGGGTGAGGCACAGCGCTCATGCAGGGTTGGGGGTGGCCCAGCATGGTGGGGCCGGGGAGCAGCAGGGCTTTCGGAGTCAGTTGTGGAGGGGCCCAGGCCAGAGCATGAAGCACTGTGGAGATCTTATTCAAGAGCCTGGACGTGTGTCTTGTAGGCAGTGGGGATGTTTGGAATGCTTTGAGATAGTCACATGTCGACAAGATTTGCTTTCCTGAAAGCTCACTTTGGTGGAAGACAGGACTGGTGCGGAGAGAGTGGATTCCGGAAACCTACCGGGGCCCTTGAGGAGTCTGCACTGACACGCTGCTGTCTGTTCTGAGGAAGTAGACCTGGAAGTGAGTGGGTGTGTTCCAGAACTACTTAGGACTTGGGGAGGACTGAGGGAGAAAGAGTCAGCAAGTGCTGAGAGAGGCCCAGCATGCGCGCACTCGTTATTCATAGCTCTTACGCTACCCCTCAGGCTCCGAGCTGTTACCTCTGTTTTGAAGATAAGGAGACTGAGGTCTAGGCTCAGTGAGCCAGCGAGCAAAGAGCGATATTTCAGCAGCTCCAGACAGGAGAGCTTTGGAGATGAGATTTCCTTCCCCTGCTGTTGGGAATTCAGGCAACATGGCGAGCATGTACGGAAGTAGTGAGGTGGGTGCTCAGGCTGCTTTCTTTCCTCGGGGCATCCTAATGGGAAGGACTTCTAGGCAGCAAGAAGTGCAGGGTTAGAGGTTTGGAAGGAGTCTGAGGCTGAGGCAAAGATTTCAAAGCCACTGAAATGGAAACACAGGGGAATGGCCATGTGAAGAAGGGTGCAGGGACTGCAGTGACGCAATGGCTGACAGTTGGAACCTCAGTGCAATGAGAGAGCTGTCCCTCGGCGTGGTGGGGGTGAGTGAGCCAGGTGCTGGGCCTGGGACAGAGGCTGGCTGTGAGGAAGGGCCGAGGCCAGTGGAGACGCTCTCATAAGACGTTTGATGATGGCCATTCTTCCTGCAGCAAGATGGAATCTTGGTGTTGTTTTAATTTGCATTTCTCTGGTGGTCAGTGATGTTGAACATCTTTTCATGTATTTATTGGCCATTCATACTTCTGAGAAGTGTCTGTTCAACTGTTTAATAGCACCACAATTCACAATAGCTAAACCTTGGAAGTGGCCTATATGTCAATTGGCAGATGAATGGACAAAGAAAATGTGGCGTTTACACACAATGGAGGACAAGGATAAATTTGAAAGTGGAGGTAGCTCGAGACCATAATGTTAAGTGAAATAAATCAGACACATGAGCTTAAATATCGCATGGTTTCTCTTATATGAGAAATCCAAAGTATAAATAAAGAACAAAATGAAAGACAGATAATAAGAAACATGGAGATAGAGCTTTTGCAAGTGGGAATGGAACCAAGAGATAAAGGGAGAGGAGGGGAAGGGGACCAAAAAAGAATTAAGATGTGTTATGTACATGTACCAACTCCCCACGTGTACTAATAATATAATAATAAAAAAGGAAGTTTGACCCTGAAGGGGAAGAGAGGTGAGGTGGTTGATTGATGCTGACAAGATGGAGAGAAGGAGTATTGTGTAGTATCTGCCCATTGATTGGTTTTTAAAGCATGGGAACCTTGAGTGGGGTTATGGGCTGCGAGGAGCTAGTGGCTGGGAGGCTGTGGTGTCGCACGTGTGCAGATTCGAATGGAGCAATTCCTTCTCCAAATGACTGAGTCGAATGACCGTGCATGGAGGGCTCAAGAGAAGGCAATGGTCCCTCCTACATGCATTGCTTTTTCAGAGTGTGAAGTGCATGATCGGTCCCTGATCGTTGGATCTCTCGGTTGTAACTTAGCAGCCTCCAAACAGGGCAAAAGGCCCTCACCCTGGCAGGAGAAAAATAGTATGGAGGCCAGCTAGAGGCCTTTCCTCGCTCTCCTCAATGTTACAGGTTCATGGATTTTCATCAACAGCGTCTTCTGGCGGTTGCTCCATTGTGCCATAAGGGTGATCTGGAAAGGTCCCTGAGGATGTGGATTTGAGTAGAGAGCTGATGCGGACAGCTGTGCACATACCGAGAGGAGAGTGGCCCAGCCCCTTGGTATGGCACAGGAGAGATCCATGGACAGGAGCTAACTGCAGTGAGAGACAGTTGAAACGTCAACAAACGTGTGTGGTCTCTGAACTCTTAACAGCAGTCTGCAGCTGTGTAGCTCAGACTAGCCTCGAACTTGCAATCCTCCTGCCTCAGCCTCCTGAGTGCCGGGATTTCAGACATGTGCTACCATGCCCAGCTTGCTCCGGTATTCTTAAACTTGGCCTGCCATTCTTCAATCCCTGAAGCAGGTCTTTGGAACAGATGAACTGGGATTCAAACTCCACTCTGTCCATTTTTACATACACTGCCATTTGGGCTGCCTGCTTCTGATTGGGAGGGGTCCTTGGGCATCTCAGGGCCCTCACTTCACTGGTGGGCACCTTCCACCCAGAGTCATTCCCTACTAGAGGCCACACACATTTTCTGTCATGGTGGGAGACAAGCTATCTTAGCGAGCTCCTTTGAGATTTCCCTGGCTTCAGAATATTGTCATTTTTAGAAGATATTCTTTTTTTTTTCCCTCCTTGAACTTGGTCTTAGTCTGTTCCGTCTTCCAGAACACAATTTTATTTTTGCGTCCTCTTTCTAGAGCAAATTCCAGAAGGGGACTGAGATGGCAATTTTAGCTGCAGCTGGGGAAAGGTCATCTCTTGTTTCTCAGATTTTGTCATAGACTTCCCCATTCAGTTTGCTAAAAAGGTCCTTTTATCCTGGAGTCAGCGCTGGCAGTAAATCTGTATCTTCCTTATCTATTCTGACTTGGGGATTTTGTGTCTTCTTAGTCTCTGCAGACCGTGCGACTTCAGTCTTCCTTTGTTTGCCTCCTTCTGCCTTCCCCACTTGCAGTCATGTGAGGCTCCATCTCACATCTTTTGCTTTCAGCAAGCCCTGTATCTTGCCTCCCTCCCACCAGTGTCTAGTCGGACAGATTTTTACAATGTTGGGAGGTCCATCCGGGGAGAGGCTGATGGATGTTTCTGCCTAGACATTTAGCTCCTGAGAAAATACCAAAGACTCTTCTAGCAACATCAAAAACCTAACATTTATTTGGGTCTATGAGATGTGCCTAACTTCCCCCAAAGAGTCTGGAAAAGAACTGCAGAACTCTGACTTCCCACCAGTCTCCAGAAGCTCAGCACATCTTGGTCACCACAGCTCGCACCAATCTTCAGAGTGCATAGGCGGGTGAGTTCAAACAATAAGGCAGCACACACACTCTTTGATCTTTTTTTTAATAACAGCTTTATTGAACTAAAGTTTGTATACCACAATTTACAAACTTAAAGTGTGAGATTTGGTATAGCCTAGCACATTGATAAAATTGTACAACCACAACCACAATCAAATTTAGATCTTTTTTGTTATCCCAAAACAAAACACTCTCTCTACCCACTAGCTATCACCTCCCAATCCCTTGCCCCTAAATCTAGGCAACCACTGACCTACTCGCTATCTATATAGATTTTCCTATTCTGGGACAGATTTTTCTTTGGCTTTTTGAGATAGGGTCTTGCTATATAGTCCAGGCTGGGCTTGAGCTCACTATGTAGACCAGGCTGACCTCAAACTCACTGCGATCCTCCTGCCTCAGCCTCTCAAGTGCTGGCATTACAGGTGTGTGCCACCACGCCTGGCATGTTCTGGGAAATTTTTAATTCAAAATAGACCATGCTAATAGCAACAACAAAGACCTTACCATATCCAAAGACATGGAAATCCCGCAAAGTGATCTCTCACACCATATTGGAGTGAAACTAGAAACCAACAGCAGAAACATACTTAGAATACAATAACTTGTTCTCCTCTCTTTTTTCCTATTAATGTTTTCATATAAGGGAAATCGTGATGTTCAAGCTTGTGTATCTGATTTATTTCACTTACCATTATGGTCTCAAGGTGCATCCATTTTCCTACAAATGCCTCAAGTTTGTCCTTCATTAAGGCAGAGTAGTACTCCATCGTGTATAAATATCATATTTTTAAATCCATTCATCTGTTGATGGGCATATATGCTGTTTTCAAGATATACTCTTTTAAAACATTTCAAATCATATCACTCATCTAAACCAATGGCTGCCCCACTTTTCTTTGTGTGAGCTAGCACAGATTTTCTGTCATGACAACTTAGCAGTCATCAGCAATACACCAGATTTCCAGCAGACTCTGAAGTCACAGAGGGATGAGAATTATGAGCTAAACAATTTCTGCCCCAAGACTAGAGAAGCATTTCCCTCTCCTCCTTGGAAGGGCTGTCCCTGGGGTGATCACTCAACCACTTTGGCAGGACAAATGCCAAGCCTTTCCTTATATAGAATCAGATCCTCTTATATCTCTCATTGAATCCTAGAATTAAAACCAGGTATCTTTAAAACTTGGAGATCTTGTCTTATGTCTCCTTTTCCATAAACTCAGCCTGGAGGGTCTGAGCCCCAGACGTCTCTCTTTCTGCCCTTCCTGTCTGCAGTGTATCTGATGCTAATCCTTCTAGCCATTTCTGGACAATGTGAGGGTTTTTTTTTTTTTTAATACTGGGGATCAAATCCGGGGCCTTCAAACTGAGCTACATCCCCAGTGTTTTTTTTTATTTTTTGTTTTGAGACAGGGTCTTGCTAAATTGCTAAACTGTGCAGGCTGGGCTCAAACTTGTTGATCCTTCTGCTTTGGCCTTCCAGAGTGCTAGGATTACAGGCCCGTTTGAAACTTTTAATGTGGTTCTAAGAACAACAGGATACCAAATGTGTTCTCATTCTTCTTGCCCTAAGATGTGGGAGTGCCTCCTCCTACAGCCTGAGAGAGGAGGGAGACTCTGGTTTCCTTCAGAGAACAGTGGCGGGTCTCTGTGCTGGGTGCTGGAAGGTCCATAGTCATGCAGAGGTTGTAGGCAAGAGATCCAGCTCCATAGCCCCCACCCCCAAGACACTAGCAAGGAGGTGGCCTGGTAGCACTGGCCTCCTGAGATGAATAGATGCTGTACGGGTCTGTAGGATTTTCCTTTCATTACACTGCCACTCTAACTGTGAAATGTTCAAAACAAGCTATACACCCAGTGATAGGAGAATGGTTAAATAAACACGGTGTATCAATTCAATGAAACATTATACACTTTATAGTGATTAAAATGGTAAGTTTTCTGTCATGTCTATCTTAACTCCACCACCACAAAACAAACGTGAATGGCTCTGATGTACCTCTGCACAATATTGTCTACTTTCTATAAGATGTTTACATTTTCTGTGTGCACACACACAACACGAGGAACTGCCTCTGATTTCTCAGTGCTCCCACTCTGGCTGGAAAGAGAAGGAAGCAGGTAATCATCCTGCAGCACAGCTAGAGCCAAAAACCCGGGGAGCAGCCTGCAGGCCTGGCCAGGAGCAGGCACCTCTGCTACAGGGAGCGGAGTGTGGATGCCAGTGGAGGGCTAGGTTGCCATCAGGTGGTGGATTTATTTCTTGTGGCTGCTGTAACAGATTATTGCAAGCCCAGTGACCTAAAATAAACCAGATCACCTTACAGTTCTGGTGGCCAGAAATCCAAAAGGGGAAGCTATGGAGGAAGAGACCTTTCCCTTGCTTTCGTTCCAGATTACAGAGGCTGCTTGGGAACTCCAAAGCCTTAAATCATCTTTAACTGCCTCCTACATCCTAAACCTCCACTCAGGTACACTTGGTGGCCCATCCCTACGGTCCAGCCCCTAGTCCTGGCAGCTGCTGGGCTTCTGGGTCTATGTTGGTCCCCTTCCAGTTCACCCCCGGCCTGTAGCCAGACTGAGCTTTGTAACACAGACCCTGCCCCCCCTTGCTGAGAAAGCTGTAGTGTTTCCCTCCATTGCCTCAAGGTCAAGTCTGCGTTCTTTAGTGAGATTTAGAAAGTTTCTTCCACTACAGAAAGGTATAAAATCAAACTGTCAGCAAAGTCAAAGGACAAATGGCAAACTAGAAAAATATATCTTCAGCTCATATCTTAATATGTAGTATGTGATGAACAGACCATTAACAAGAAAGGAAATAAAACAGGCTCTTGGACATATGAAAAGATGCACATTCCCAGAAAGGTAAATCAAAACTACACTGAGATAGCCTTTTATACTGATCCAGTGGCCACAATTCTGAGCATCTTCTGGCACGGCATTTATGAAGCTGAGGGGACACAGACACACCTATTTGCTGTAATCAGGAGTAGAAACTGGCGTGACTTATGGAGCGCAGTTTGGCAATATTCATTACAAACTCAAATGCACAGAAATTTTGACCAAATCATTCATTCCACTTGTAGGAATATTTATCTTACAGATGATCCCTCTCATGAGTGAAAGAAGTTTATGTAAGATCTCCGTCGTGGCACAGTTTGTAATAGTGTAAGATGGGAAAAATTTTAAATCTTCATCAGTGGGACATTAAATGAAGATGGTGTATTTGTGTAATGGATTCCTGTGCTGTGTATCTTAGCGTTCTCTGTGCTGAGGCACAATATCCAACATCCACAACTGAGTCAGTCCAAGATCACTGGCTCTGAGGCGGAGATATCATGGTGGAAGGTATGGTGGAGTAAAGCTGCTTCGTTCATGGAAGCTGGGAAGCAGGGCAGGGAAAGCGCCAGAGCTGAAGGTGTGAGGGTTAGGGTTACCCGAGGAGAAGTGTTCTCATCCCACCTTGGACTCACTGGGCTCCTTCTTGCTGGCAAATGTTTATCCCAGCCTCCCTTAGTTCTGCCGTCTTGGATCTCAGCACACAGCTCCCCCAGTTGCCCACAAATGGCTTTTGTATCTACTCTTCTAGGTTATGGTCTAGCGTGTGCCTGAACTGGGGCTTATTTTGTATGTAATCCTAGGTTCCAGCCTAGTTATTGGCATAGTGCAGGTGTTCCAAAAGTGTGTGTTGGATGAATGAATGTGTCTCTGTGTTCAGATTAAATAGGCTTTCATTTAGAAAAACACTACAACCCAACTTTGTGGCTGACTGTGCTCACCTCGGCAGCACGTACGCTAAAAACTTCGTGTCTGACTACTATAACTTAGTTTACATTCCTGCTGCACCTTAGACTGGGAGAGAAAAAACTACGCTCCTACTTATTTTAACTCCAAGTTTTTTTCCAATCTAGAATGAGTCAGTCTGGAAGACGAATATGCTTTTTCTCTCCATGTGGGTGTGTGTATTTCTACTCTGCACAGGGCATGGAGTGAGTGGGGGTTGTTGCTCATCCGACCCATGGAATTGCCAAGAAGAGTCCAGGCTGCACACACAGCAGCGAGCCCCACCCAGAGCAAGATGCCAGGGTGGTCAGTGGCCTTGCGGGCTCCAAATCTCCACATGGGGCTGTGGGGCCTGCCAGGTCAGAGTGTTTAGCTCAGCCATCTGGGTACATGAGAAGAAAGCACCTTATTTTCAGCAGTTCCCAAGGAATCGATTGATTTGCTGAAGTCACCCCATTCAGGGCAGTGATGTGACTGTTTATTTAGCAGCAGTCACAGTGTAGCGTCTGGAGGCTCTTTCCACTTCCTGGACTTTCTTCCGGGGGTGTCAGGAGGCTGGCTGTGGGCCCCAGTGAGCCTTGCCTTCTAGATGAGACGATGTAACTGGTTGTCAGTGTCTTCACTGACACTGTGGAATGTGATGTGATGTGGAGTATTGTGCTGTGGAATGTTGGTGTGTAGAAGTTAAAATATTTAGCTAGCTTTGCTTTTTCTTTTCAAATTTAAACTGTGGCAAAATACACATCATAAAATGTACCATTTTCACTATTTTAAAGTGCACAGTGCAGTGACATTAGCATGTTGTCATTCTCCTGCAGCCATCAGTACCTTCTACCTCCAAAACTGCTCATCTGCCTTCCCTGAAACCCTGTCCCCGCTAGGCACCAACTCCCAGTCACTGCCCTCCCAGCCCCAGACCAATGACCATGCCCCTGTGTCTCTGATTGGCTACTCTGGGGACCTCCTAGAAGTGCTATCAGACCTGTTTTTCCTTTAGTGCTTGGCTCCTGTTGCCAAGTGTCTTATCCCCGAGACCCATCGTGCTGTCCTGGCCCAGTGATAGCCCGCTGCAGGGCTGGGCACCGTCCACTTGCCCATTGCTCCTTGGGTGGGCCCTGACTGCCTTCACTTGCAACTGGCATGGACCCGGCTGCCCAGGTGTTTGTCCAAGTCCCCACCACTCTTCTGTGGGGGCTGTACCTGCACGTGGCACCCCCAGCTCCTGTGGCAATCCGTGTTTTATTTGGCAGGACCTCCATACTATTTGCTAGCTTTTTGAAAACAATGAAACAAGAGTCTTTTAAACTTCGGAATAAAAATAGAATTATTTTAGTACGTGAAATCATTGATTGTTGGCCCTTGATTTTTGCCCTAGGACC
>PVJO010010098.1:0-35800 GCA_004026905.1 Hystrix cristata
TCTGATATGAGAAACCATAACTGTAAATAAGGACAAAGAGGTGTAATAGATATTATATAAAAGGAGGATGGTGTGCAGAGGAGAGGAGTACTAGAAGGAAAGAAGGGGAAAAGCAGAAAGGCAACAGGGGAAAGAAGGGAATGGGAAAATATGGAAAATGATGAATGAACCTGCTGTAAATAGGGAGGGAGGGAGCAGATGGAAGGGTTGGGGGGGGACAAGCAAGATACATCATGTATAGGTACAGAATAAATGTAATGAATGTGACCATTGTATGTAGAATGTACCAATACATGTTCTTGGTTTAAAATAAAATAAAAAATAAATAAATAAATTTATTATATACACACATTGCTTTCTGCACTGGGGCAATTCACAAACTTTTAAAACGAATCTCTTCTACCCAGGAATAACACAGATTTAGATAGAAATTTGCATACATGCTTCTGTATGTAAGCATGACGTTAAATATTTTGTAGGGTATTATTGCAGTGACTATGTTTAAATCTGCTATACCCCCTTATTTGATGTTTATGAGAAAACATTTATGTATACAGCAGAGTACATATACATGAATGCATGTGCATAATGTATATTATTTCACTTTGAATTAAAAAGAGCTTCATAATCATTATGGTAGATACAGTGAAGTACTACAAGGTTCCCCTTTCAGTAATTCAAGGCTGTTCTTCCACCGGGTGGAGGAACTGTCAAGATCAGCCTTACTGTCCCTTGGCAGCCTTCCTTGAGTGTTGTCTCAGATGAACAAAACAACATCATCTGGGATGATTTCTCTTTCCCGGGATGACCCATATTCATTATTCATACAGTCTCAGCCTTTGTTACACTTTGAGTGTCTCCTTCAAATCTCACGTGTTGAAATCTGAATTCCTCACAGCAGTAGTGTTGCTAGGGGAGCCTACAGTGAGGTGTTTGATAGAAGCTGTGGAGCTCTAATGGATAGACTAATGGTTTGCTTCTGAGCGAATTCTTGGTCTCTCAGGACTGGATTCATTACCAGGAGGAAAGGCTCCCAAGAAGCAAAGTTGCCCTCATTTTTTGCCTCTTCTGGAGGGTGTGCGCTGCCATTTCACTTTCTGCCATGTGTTGGAGGAGCACGAGGCCCTCCCTAGATGGCAAAAAGATGTTGTTACCATGCATTTATACCACTCCCATCCTGGAAACATGCACCAAAAATAAACTTCTTTTTTGTTAAATTCCTCAATCTCAGTTAGCAACAGACTAACTGTTATAGCAATAGTCTATAACAATTGTTATATATTGTTATAGCAATAGTCTGTTATACAAAGGACTCAGTTAGTCCTTTATAATGGACAAAGATAGTCCTCAAATGGTCCTTCAGTTCTCCTGGTGGTTGACACCTCCCTTTATGAGATGCTGAGACCAAGTGAATTCTCCCATCTAAAATATTCTGCATGGTTTCAGCTCTTTCTCTAAACTTGCTTTCCAAGAACAACTGTTGCACCAAAGCCTAGAACAAAGGATTGGATGAAACAGAGGAGATGAAAAAGCTAAACAAATACAGAAACAAAATGTGTGTGCCAGATCATTGTTCACTGTTTTTGGAGGAGTAAGTGGAGACCGAATGTGCTGTTACATAATGTAAGGATGCCTTTTCTTTGAGGGAAGTATGACGCTGATCTTACTTAGAGAAGAATGTTCGATTGTGCTAGACCTGGAGACTACTTATGCTAAAACTTTGACTCTGACTCCACTTAACTCCTGTGTCTGTGGGGAAGTAACTTAAGACCTTTAATACCTATTTGGGATCAAAGCAGAATACGCATGCCTGGCACAGAATGTCTACTTGCCCGTCATATAGAAATATCAAACTGCCTAATTAATAAAACAATACATTTTGAAAGCTGTAATCCTTCCCAGCTGTAATACTTCCAGAGCTGAGACTCAACAAGATTTTATTTGTTTCTTCCTTGGGTACTGGGGATTGAACACAGGGCCTTTTGCTTGCTAGCTATTTTTAAAGTAAGTTCTTTTTTCCTGTTTTGCTTCATAATATAAAATCATACTTATATTTATGAAGTCAGAGACACAGAGTGATTATCTGTTCACAAAGCAATATCCCCCTCCCCACCTTAGGTTGTGCCATAGAACCCTTTTAAAGATGAGCACACTTTTCTTTGCCAGCCCAGATCTACTCTTGTCTGGTCTCTATCCTGCTCTGCCCCAGGAGATGATCCTCTCCTGGCAGCAGGCTTGCTCTCAGTCTGCCATATAATGTGGGCCAATGGGTGACAGCAGAATGAGTTCAGAAGATAGGGAAGACTTAGAGAATGGAAGACTGTTTATTTCCCACAAATCCTTGCACACAGCTCACACTAGACCACCGTGTTCTTCATCAAAGACCATAGTCCATGTCAGGTCACCTGGACACTTAGCTCATTTCTCCATGCCCTGGGGCCCACTCTCTGCTCTTGTTCTTCAGTCCTGCTCTTCACAACTCTGTGCTATAGCTCCAGGAATTTTGCCGTCCCTTCTGATTTCTCTATACCCTGCTCATACCTTCATAAACATAGACATTATTAACTCTGTGCAAATTATTAAGCTTGAATGCTCCATCTCCCTCTTTCCCTTGCTAGTACATTAGCTAACCTAAGAGAGTTTGCCTGAGGATTAAAAATGTGATTATAGTTGCAAAATTCTATTTTCATCCATATTTTTTTCAGGATCACTTTTCTTCATCATACTGGATATTAAAATAAGTGATCTAAGCTACATTCAATGTGAAATCTCTCTAGGTTTTATTCATGAAGTAAAGTAAACTTATATGAAGTTCTATTTAAGTGTCTCAAATGGGAAAATGTATTGGTAACTAAAAGATGCTTGATAAAAATGATAATACTTGATAAAAGATTACATTTTTTGTTAGGTGAGAAAATATCAGTATGTACTTTTAAAAATAACTTTTCTAGAAGAAAATACAAAACAATTGTTGAGGCGATTTCATCCAGAATGGAAAGCATAGACTTCGTGGTCTGAAAAATATACATAATTTTCTAATTTCTAAAATGAAAAAAATAAAAAGGGTTAATTCCTCATACTTTTTTAAAAATTATATACAGAGGGATGAATTTGCTTTAGGCATATATCTAAACTAGCTTTGGTTAGAAAATTTTAAAGAATGACATGCCCATTCCCCAAATTACAATATATTTTTTGTAATACAGACCAAAATAGTCATAGACCCCTAGATGAGACGAATATAACAAGTTCCAACCTAATTCCTTCTAAATTACACTTAATTAATGCCCTCATCATATAATTATCTCTTAGAATTGTACTTTCAATAAGAAATCGTACCAGCTCAATACACATTTTCAAAGATATAGAATACTAAGGCAACAATACAAGAGATTTCAGAACAAAATCACCCAATTCCCTAGAATTTAATTCATGGTCTTTTCATCCCTGTGACATCTTTTCAATATTGTCAGAGAAATTATAGGAACTTCATCTGATACTAACATTGGACTAGGATTAAAAAATACTTCAAAATATTCTGAGGTGGGAATACACACACACACACACACACACACACACACACACACACACAGACATACATACATATATATCTATACATATAGTACAAAACCCAAAACCCCAATTTTTTCCTCAAGACAAGTTCTATCAGTAAAAACTAAAACAAACAGGAACTCCTTTTTTTTTTTTTATAACTGCATCAGGGAGGGTATATCCAAATTGGGAAATGTTGATACTTTTAGTTCTTCCAACTTTCCCTTATTTCAAAAAGGCTGAATATACTATAAACTACCAACTTTCCTTATACACATCCAACATATGCATGTGTTCTTTGTTAATGGATACTCAAGATTCCCTCAAATGTGGGTGCCAAAGTTTATCTGCTCAACTTCTCTTCTGTTAATTGAAGTGACTGCTGATTCCCATAACTATAAATAGTTTAGCAACTCATAGTGACACGTGTTGATATTTTCGTGATGTAAACATAAATCATCTGTAAGTGTACAAATTAATCATGTAGGCAATGCATGAATACTTCCAATTCAAACAGATCAAATCAGCTGGGTCCAGCCTTCCTTCTAGGTTCATTTGCCTTGAATTTTGTCACAAAATATTTCTAACATCTTGAAGTGTTAACTCCCATGCCTCTTGCCCAAACATCCACAACTCTATTTTCCTATCTACTCTTTCTTATGCCTAAATGGTTTTGAGATTTATTGTCCAACCATCAGAAACTCTTCAAATTTTCTCAACAAAATATAAATATAATCTCCTGTCAGTAGTCATTCCTGAGTATCCTATTTAGAATTAAACATTTTTTCTTGCTTTCCTCAATAAAATTTTGTATTCCTATTTGGAAGCATTTACAATCTTTTCATTTTTCTTTGTTAGTAACAGATCAATATGAGGTCTAAATTCTGCAGAATTGTCCAGGAGGGACTTTGCCTTTGTGACCCTCATCTTCTAGCAATGAGAACACCATGACAGAGGTAATGATACAATGTTGTTCAGCCTCACCTGCTATTTGGGAACACACCTGGTGTAGAGCAGGGTGTTAGGTGAGTCTTAGGCTTCCATCACTCAAGATTACAAAATATTGGTAGAAAACTGAAGTGGCTGCTTCTCTGCATCATGGTGATCCACAAACCTGTTGGGTCTGTGCGTGTATGGTCCCCGAAGCAGAAGCAGCTGTCTGTCCTGGAGAGGCTTCAGATCTCAGGTCGGAAGTGCTGTATTTAGTCTTGTATTTAGCGTTCTGTACCTCCATAGCAAATTGTGTTATATGGAACTTCATTTTTGTTATGTGAGTCTGACTACCACCTGCTGACAATAAGCCACACTCAAGCTTTCCTTCTGCACTTATGTACGTGTAATCATTTGCTTATATTTCAGTTTTAATATATTATGTTCTATGTCGCTCTTTTAATATTTCAATTTTAATATATTATGTTTTATGTTGCTCTCTTCGAATTTCTTTTAAGAGCTAGTTCCTGTGGTTTCTTATAGTTTATAAAATTTCTTTTTAAAGCTGCCTAAAAATAAAAATCCCAGTAAAATATATTAATGAGGTGCTATTATGTTTCCAGTTTTTGTGGTTTTTATTTTGTTTGTTATTTTCTGTAGCCCTTTTTTTATTGATTATATACAACTTCTCTCTACCTTGACTCTAACACTTCAGGAAAAATAATTATCCAGAACGACACTCTCCAGGTAAGCTGATCTGTGATGTCTTTCTGACATAGTGTTTCTTCCATTACTAAGAGCACTCAACAGTCCTCCAGAATGTGAAAGGTCAAACTTGTCTCTTTCCTTAACGCTCCATGTACCAAAATCTGAGCCTAGATTTTGAAACAGACTGCTGTGATGCTGAGGAAACAATTAGACCACAGCATCCCGACGCCTATTTTTTACTTTCATTCAAAAATGACTCCACATGAGAAAATAGGTATTACATAAAGAATTCCTTCAAGTTTACCAGGCTCTATAGTTGTGCATTAAAAGATAAGTAAGACGGTCATATGGCTATCACATTATCTCCTTTTTAGAAGAGTTTAAGAAATGTTAACTGATTTATAAATGTCTAAATGGTGGGAATTTAGTTTTATAGAGTTTAGGATCGTGAATGGAGAAAACCTTAGGAATTAGGTACAGCAATTAGGAAAAATCAATTATATACTAGAGAAGATATAAAAAAAAATCATATTGAACATTCAATTTAGGAACCATCGAGACAAAACACTATTAATGAAGCGAAAAAAGAAGCAGATTAGAAATAAAATTGGACAGGGAGTGCTGTCAAATTTGGTTGGGAAAGGGATTATGTATAGAGATATTCAATTGTTATGAGTGATCAACCACATACGGGGAACGGGAAATAAATAAGTCACACCTCCATTTGTAATAATGATTTCTAATTCTGGCAAGAAGAAATTAATAATTTATTTATTCTTTTTTCAGTTTTTATACATTTTCTTGAAGAATCTCTACGGTTTTATTTTCCAACGTTTAGGAGCTATTGGTTTTAATACTAGTTTTTAGGACTTTCCGAGGTATAACAATTCCAAATAATATTGGGAAGAAAGGTAGTCTGGTGAGGATTAAGGCATAGTTAGATGAGAAATAGCAACCTGGTACTCTGGTATTGAAGGAAGCAGAATTACAGTCCTAGAGAACATATACAAACGGTGATGAAGAAAAAAACAGACCAAATCCACGTGAAGCTTTAAGAAACAAAAGGCTTATTGACTGCAGATAAGCGAAATATGTAACATTAAACATTAGAAGGAAATCGATAGGATTATCAAAGACCTGCTGCCATGCTCCTTGTAATGCTTCAAAATTAAAGACTGAACAGACAAAGAAAAAAGAAGCAAAATAGATTAAGATTTCACAAACATTACATGTTAGTAATGTCACACAGAAATCTCAGCATAGCTATCTTTGATCTCCAAGCAGAGAAACGGCTAAGCGAGTGACAGAAATGTCTAGTGGTCAAGTTCTTTAATTATGTGGATGTCTCTGTTTTCTAGTTTCTACTCCTGGTGTCTATTTATACTACATCTTTTGACAAGAAAATGCCCCGTGTCCCCTAGGATAATGCCAAACACCCAAGAAAGTCCTCTTGCTTAGTTCTTTTGAATAACCACCGTTTGCGCAAAGTTCCTTCATTCTTCCAACATTCTGGTTGAGGTCTGACTCTCCGGGGTCTCTGACTGAATTCAGCATCTGTCCTTGTTCACCAACCCAGTATGACTTCAGTATGACTGCTCATCTTTTAATCCCTAGAGATCTAATTACGAAGGACCACGACTTTAAAAAAATATCTTTATCTTTCTTTTTGCTAAGTACCTTCATTTCCGTAAGGAAAAGACAGCGATTACACACAACATACACATTTAGTTTGTATATATTTTTGTGCAGCTCACCAGATTTGATTGCTCACGATTTTTCATGCCTGTAAGATTAACGAGAATTTTGATAAAAAGGAGAGTTGTAACCGCAGATACTCTGCATCAGATATGAGAATTAAGGGTAACGGTCCTACATTTATAAAGAAAACCTGATGAGACTGACATTCATGGCTCCTGATGACACTTTGAGAAACTTTGTTGCTGTATACAAGACACTCAGTCATCGTAAAGATAAGATGCTTTGCACATGTACTCTGTTCTCATGAAACACTTCAGAAAGAAGGAAGACATCCCAGGGAGAAAGGATGTGTAAATGAGATTGTGAGGTGAAAGCACCTGACAAGAGAGAAAAGAAACAAGATATTGAGTCTCTTTTATCTCATATGCACTCTACCCTGCAATTTGTATGCATTACAGATTTTAGAACAGCACAAAATAAAATCTTCTTTATTTTGATGAGGAAACTGAGCTTCACAATAACTTACAGAGTTCCAAAACTATTAAGTAGCAGGATACACATTCAATCCAATACACGTCTTTAAAAAAAGGATCAAGTTCTCACCTTGGCAATACAGTGGGCTGAAAATATCTGTGTACATATAATTGTACCACAAGAGCTAAAAAGCACTCCATGATATAGGTACAATATATTTAACATGGGTGAGAAAACAGTACAGAAACTAGCCCAGGGTAACCATTCAACGATATCCACATGCTTTCAATTTTCTTTCCTTCAGGAAGTTATTAAGGGCTCATTCGATGAGACCAGTGTATATGACAAACATATTCGACTTTAAACTGTTATTTCCACATGAGAATACACGAAAGTAGAAAGTACATACGTTCAAAAAATGCTGAAATGCTAAAATTCTCAGAGAGATACCTAACTCCCTTTTTCTCTTTTATGGGCAAGTGAGTTTCACAAAACGCAAGAAACTTGTTAAAAGCCACGATTAGTGAGCTTTGCTAGCTAGCAAGATTTTCCACATGTCTTCCTTGTTCCCTCTGATACGTCCCAGAACACAACCAGAAATCTTTCCACACCAAATGTACTTGATGTAGTGCTGTATTTGCCAGTTGGATCTTGAAAGTCGCTTTTCCCTAATTTGCAGTTTAAAATACATGTGGCACAAGATTCAGCTGGCCTTTCTAGGGGAATTTACTCAAGAGTATCCCCCTCACCTGGGAAGATGTCCCTCTCACATAACCGATATGCTTTGAAAGGTCAGTGTCAATGCCTAACTTCTTTACTTCAATGAAAAACAATGTTGAAAGATCAATTCATCATCAGAAATCCTAAGGGATTGAATTTTTATTATAACACAATCACAATTAAAGATCTGCATTTAGGTAAACCTTTTAATTTCATTCCCACACAGGTGTTGGTCTTGAAAACACCCCTAAGGTATACATCTTCAACTCTCAGATTGTCACCTGGAACCCTGCTTTTACGCATCAAATTATTAGCTATTCTCTGAAGGTTCTCAAATTTCCTGTACACTGATGATCCTGAAATGTTTTTTGGGGGGATAATATCTTTTCTTGGACATTTTTTTCTCCTTTTTCAATTTAAATTATGCATTGATTAGAGCTTTAACAGGTAACTGATGAAATAGTAAGATTATTATAATTTTAGGGGGATTATTAAAGGGGATACTTTTAAAGTGTAATTAGAATGTATAGAAAATACTAGAGTTATTTCTTCTTGAACTGTAGAGCTAATCACAAGAGTAGTTACAACTAATGACTCAAAGGGACCAAAAAAGGAAAGGAAGGAAGGAAGGAAAGAAAGAAGAAAGGAAGGAAGGAACGAAGGAAAGAAGGAAGGAAGGAAGGAAGGAAGGAAGGAAGGAAGGAAGGAAGGAAAGAAGGAAGGGAAAACGGGAGGGAAGAAGGGAGGAAGAGAGGGAGGGAGGAAGGAAGGAGGGAAGGAGGGAGGGAAAAAGGGAAGGAGGAGGGAAGGAAGGAGGGAGGGAAGGAAGGAAGGGAGGAAAGCAAGCAAGCATGAAAGAAAGAAGAGAACCTCGAAGAAAAGCCTGCACAGAGAACCATGCCCAGAAAGTTGAGACTGTTAGCAGAGGGAAACAGTTCAAACGAACCATGCAGGCAGGTTTGGGGAATGACCACACTAAATCTGAAAGGTGTAGTGGGGCGGGGTTAATCTAGAGGAGCAAATGTAAGCTAGTGTCATGACCATGAGAAAAGTTATTGTTAGGGTTTGGAACTAAAGTATCCCCCCAAAGTGTCAGGCATTTGGAAGGTGATCGGATCATGGGGGCTTCATACTTACTCCCCTGTGGATTCATCTATTGATGAGTTCAGCACCTAAATGTCCTTTTAGGAGGTGATGCTTGGTTGGCGATTTGTCACTGGAGAAGTGACCTGAAAGGACGCATTATGTTCTCTTGTTTCTTCATTCTCTCTTTGCTTCTTGGTGACCACAGTGTGAGCAACATTCCTCCACCATGCCTTTACACCATGCCATTCTGACTTGGAGCCAACCAACCATTCTAGATTGAATCCTCTGAAAACCATTAACCAAAATAAACCTTTTCTTTTTTTAAATTATGGCTGTTGGACATTTTGTTCTAGTGATAAAAGTAACTTATGCAGATTTTTTAGTACAAGGAAATAGGGGTCATTGTTGTGACTATCCCTGATCTTGTGATTTAGAAGTCTTTGGAACTGGTTTGTGTTATGAGTCTGGAAAGGATTTAAATGCTGGCTAGAGAGGCCTGAGAATAGTGTGAGCGAAGATTAATAAAATAGCCTATTTGGAACTCAGAAGACCAGAGAGGTGATAGAAATGCAGACAACAGAGGAAAGAGTCATGAGGTTTGGGGTGGTAACAAGGACTCCATTAGAGGCCATGTGTGTTACACTACGGTGACAATGGGTATTCATTTTGCCCATGTCCTGAGACTTTGTGAGAGAATAAGATTAAGGGCAGTGGACTAATTGATCTGGTGCAGGAAAATTTAAGGCCGTGGCATGGATGTTGCCAGCTGCTTCTGGCCAGTTCCACAGTGAGAATAAGTATCAAAAGGCAGAGCCAAAAGATATAAAAATGTTTCCAGTCTTGCCAGAAAAGAAGCACTTGCAAAGTTGTGGCAAAAGAGAATGAGGCCACTAAAAAGATTAACACTAGAAAGAAACCAGGTATTTTGCATCAGGATAGTAAAAACCATAGTTTGAAGGCATTTCAAGAATTGGCCAAGCCCCACATTTCATAGACTGAAGTGAGTAAACAACATTAAGAGATGCTTTGAGACAAGAGCCCCAGGGCAGGTACTGCTCACTCTGAGGAAGGTGTTCCTCCAAATTCAGCCATCCAGGCCATACATTTAACAAGTAGCCATGTCCCTATACAACCACCACACAACGTTTTATATTCCCTCACTTGATACAATAAACAAATGTACCCTATTAGCATGCTCCATGTATATCTGAATGGTATTTTGAGCTACATAAGAAGAGAAACTAACATTTATTCATTATAGTATTTCTGACACTAAGCAGTGGTGGAGACAGAACACGTGTTTCTTCCTTGCTTCATCCTTTGCCAAAGAAGACTTAACTTGTGTTCCTCTAAGAAGCTTTTATTCTTTACCTTGATTATAGTTTCCTGGGATATATGTGTAGGTACTCAAAAGACTGACATCAGTCCAGGGAGTAAGAAGAGCTGGCCAATCTTGTACTTGAAGCTGGTTAATCTTGGTGGTCATAGTCAAAAGATTATCAGGAAAATCAATAAGATATATGAAATGACTGAATGAGTGAAGAAAATTAATGACACAATTAGGATGAAATATAAGTTTTTCATTTTGAGGCCCATCATAGCTTTGATGACACACGATAAGACTCCTTCAAAAGAATGATGAACATGTAGATGTGCTACTAGCACCCCCTCCCAAGAACAGGGAAGAAGTCACAGAAACATGTGAAAAGAAGAAAATAAGAAATATTGTTTCCTTTTGGAAATGAGGTACCTAAGCTACATTGTCAGGGAGAATTCAGCTTTGATGAAAGAAACAGAGATGACCGACCTCCATCTCTACTGTTTGTATGGCATTGTGTTAAAAGGACAGAAGCAAATTCATCGAGCATAAAAAGAATGACAGTAGTAGCTCTTAAAGGTCAATTAGATACTTTGATACAAAAGGGTTATCATTTCAGCCCACTGTGGAAAGGAAAGGAAAATCTAGGCCTGCTTGGGGAAAGCCTCTGCCAGGCTTCCCAGGCCAAAGAAACAAGCCCCAGATGGAGTCCTGTGGACTTCTGCCATCTCCTTGGCGGGGCTGAACTGGTGCCATTTGCCTGCATCTGTCAGTACAAAATGCAAAGTCTCTCCCTTCCCACCCTCCTACTTCTGCCTCCACCTCCACCCAGCATTTTCAAAATGTATTTTATTTCATTGTCTCATTACTTATTGGAGACAAGATTTAAAGCTCCTCTTCCCACCAAAACCAGCCCACTTCCTGCTGTACGGGTACTTACTTTTCTGTGGAGAGCAGGTGTTATTGTTTAAAAATATGAAACAAAAATCCTTTAGCTACTATAAAAAGCATAGATTAAGAAGCTTTATATAATTTTCAGAGCAAATGGCATTAAGAAATTTGCTCTTGCACCTGCCTACTCTTCCGATTTGCATAAATGTTCATTGCTGCGCAAATGTAGCTCAGCATTTGGTTCTATTTAATGCGAAAACAGAGTCTCTGTCCATCTGTAAAGCATCTTTCAAAAGAGTCATATATACTTATTTTGCTTAAGTGCACCAAAGAATGAGAGGCTTTCTAAATTTTATACAGAAAGAAAATTTAAAATACACAAAATATTAAATATTGACAGGAGATGCCTGTGCGCATACTTTTGTCTTAGTAAAGTGCAAATGTTTACTTGAATAAGCCATGTTTGAATATTAGGGATTACCTTGTGGGAACATTTTCTTAATAGCTTTAACAAAACAAATGTAGTTTCAAATCCACAGTATAAGCCAATATGCTCGAATTCTAGTATTGTCAGTGACTAGCCAGTCCAAAAAATTATCGATCATTTGGAGTCTTCAGAAAATAAAATTTTATGGAATAAAAAACAGAAAAAAATAGCAGACATATTCCAGCTAAATTAGATTACTGCTGTAAACATACATATTTCTTTACCTTTTACTTTAAATGTAAATCTCAATTATATTGCATAAAGTAATAATTTGATCGCTTTTCCTTCACTAAGTGCTACTGAATGTGTTTTATTATGGTTTGCCACTGTATGTCTTTCTTTCTTGCTCTGTTTTTATATCATACTCTCATAGTTACAGAATTACTGCAGTAATCTAGTTATTGTCGTCATATCATTCAATCCCAGAGCCAACAGTTTATTGCACACATTTTCTTATATAATTAACCTAGAAAATACATATGGAAATGAAGTTTATCATGTTGAAATTGCATCACTTCTTCCTCGATGTCCATAAGAAAAAGCTAAACTTCCATAGTTGGTTATATTAGCTTCATTTATAATTTATTTTCCTAATGATGGTTTACCAACTCCTGTGAAATACCTACTAACATTTTAGGGTGAGTAGTTTTTGTGGTTGGGTGAGGGAGCTGTTCTGTGAAAGGTAGAGAGTTTAGCACCATCCTTGATCTCTACTGACTATGGAAAAACCATTGTCCCCAAAGCCACGAGAATCCAAATGCCTCCAAATATTATTTGCAATGAGTTTCACTTTCAAGAAACTCATGTAGGTCTTCAAATATATAAAACTATTTATAAATGCATTTTTTGTCTTCCCAACACACCCTTCTTCATTATAATCTAACTCGACTTTCTTGGTTTTTGTGAGGTTTTGGATGATCCTTTTAATATTACATTATTTTATCATATCAGACACATGCTGTTTTATCATATTATCTTGTATTGATGCAATATTTTCTTTCTTTTCTCTTATCTCTGAGTTTATCAAATATAGCAATTTTATTCTTTTCACACAGGTTTTTGCTCGGATAATATAGTAACATAATACAATAACACAGAAGAGAGTTTAACATGTTTGCGTGATTATACAATTAAATGAAAATTAAAATGATGAATAAATGTTTGTCTACAAGCCATACACTGTATATAATAGATGGTCAATACATATATATACATATATATATGTATATATATGTGTGTATATATATATATATATATATATATATATATATATATATATATATATATATATACAAGGGCTGAATGAAACCAGTAAAGTATTGTGTCATTCACCACTACATCCTAGGTGTGACATTCTAGCAATGAATCCCATAGTCTTCCTGGATATTCACTTCAAATTATGAAACCTCTCAAAATATTAGCCTTTCTGCCTAAATTAAGTTGCTCATGTGAAAAATTAGCATCATTTTATTTTGTATGTTAAGAATAAAATAGATACCTGTTTCATTTTGTCTGTGCTATAACCTTACTAGAAAGGAGATTGAATCTAAAATGGCTTTGAATGTATTTGAACCATGCAAAATAATTGCATCTCATTTACCTTTCCTTTTTGTCTCCACCCTTTCCTCTAGGGGAATTCTACCCTCCTTCCATCCTTTAGTTTTTGGTTTAGAATGAACTAGTGACAGCACATTTACACCTCTGAGGGTTTATAGCCTGAATTATAGCAAAATGGCTTTGGACATGACTTCACATTATGCATACTTGGTTCAGAAAACAAAAGAAGAGAAATAAGTAATAGATTATATGTGAATTCTTTCTTCTCTGACAATGAGTTCGAAAGAGACAGGGCAAGGTTGGTGGGAAGATTCTTAAATATAAATTCATGAAACTCAAAGAGTGGATGACAGCTTTGTGTCCTCTTCTTTTACACTCTCAGTTTTGTGATGAGCCTTAAAATAAACCCTTTTCCTTTCGCATGGTCCCAATGAAGCAGACATAAAAGCTTCCTTCATGACTGCTGGAAGGCTTAGGAAATTTTCTCTGTTGATTCACATTGAATGGATTGTAGAAAATAGGGAGAGCTTGTGCGGTATTTGTTAAACATTAGCAAATATAAATATGGTAGATCAATGAGGGATGGAAAAAGTCATGTAGTTGAAAAGAAACAAAAGAAGATGGTCAGGTCTTACGAAGAAATAATTTTTAGGTACTCATTTCCATCTAAATGTACAGTAGATGTTTAATATAAATTAAAAAGAAGCTACACATGTACTTTTTCTTATTACTGCTAGAGTTAGGATCCTATTAATAAGTAGTTACATGTAACTGTCAAGCAAGCTGAGATGTATGTGGGTTTGGAGTCTGTGGACAGAACTCTTGTTCTTGTCAATAATGACAATTTTTTTTAACTGTGATTTTCCTGTTTGGAGCAGGTCTCTACTACCACACTGTTCTTACAATTTATCCCAACTGATGTAGTAGTGAGTAAAGGTTGCCTTATTTTGACAGTCTAAGAAAGATTTTGTTTTAGAGTTCTAAAAATAATTGTGTGTGTGCTTGCTTTGGCAGCACATATACTGAAACTAGAATGGTACAGAGAAGATTAGCATGGCCCCTGCTCAAGGATGACACACAAATTCATGAAGCATTCCATATTTTTTTTATACAATGGAGTACTACTCTGCCATAAAGAACGATAAGCTTGAGATATCCCTAAGTAAATGGATGCATCTTGAGACCATACTCTTAAGTGAAATAAATCGGACACACATGTTTAAATACCACATTGTTTCTCTAATGTGAGAAATTTAAAGTGTAAATAAAGACTAAAATGTAAGATATTGGGAAAGGGAAGAAAATGTCCAAATAGGAAAGGGAACAAGGGAGGAGGAATGGAACAGAGGACATGAGAAATAAGAAATGGAAGGAAAAAATGGAAACAAAGGTTTTGTAAATAGAGAGGGAGGAGGCGGTGAAGGGAGGGGAGAGGAATGGGAAAAAAAGAAGCAACAAGATATATCATATACAGGTACAAATCCCCTATGATGAATGTTATCACTATGTACGTCTAAAATGTACCATTAAAATAAAATTTAAAAAATTAATTGTGTGTATTTGCATAGATATAGATATAGAAGCAGATATAGATACAAATATAGATACAATAAGATAAAACTCATCTAGGTATGAGCTGAATATATAGAAAAATATTATTCATTCAAGAAGATTTTCTTCATGACTTTTTGGTCTTTTTTTCATGAGAAATTAGTTTTCTTCCTTTTCATGTTATCATATAGACATTGTTGTGTTTGTAAGTAAAAAAAAATCAAGGTTTAGTTCATATATTAATGTATCAAATACCTCACAAAAAACCATTTTCTAATATTGAAAAGCAAATGGAGAAGTTATTTATTGCAGATACTGCATTTCGTTTGTGATTCATCAGCAATGTTTACCTAGTTTCAAAAAATCCCTTTACCAAATTATGTTTTCCAGAAGTATTGGGAAGGTTATATGATAAGCTTTTCATATCACAGAAAAACAATGACCCTGTAGAACTCTGGGACACACATTAGAAAATGCTGCAATGGAAGCAGCTTCAAGGGGCTGGGGATTTAGCTTAGTGGTTAGAATGCCTGCTTTTCGAAAGCACAAATTCTAAGTAGACTAACAGTGTGTAACAGTCCAGATAAGGCAAGTGTATTACACTATTTTTACACAACCTTGGCTTGATCTTTTCATGTGTGCTGTGGTTTAGATCTGAAGTTTACCTCAAACTTTGCATGTGTTCAGTAAGTAATTGGATTATCGAGCCGTTCAAGCTGACTTACTGTTCAGAGAGGGGACCTGGTTATAAGTGAGTCACTGGGGTGAGACCTGGAAAGACATATTTCCCTCCTTTTCTCTTGCTTCTGGGCTATCAAGGGATGAGTAGATTTCCTTTGCCCAGGTCCTTCCACCATGCTGTCTGGTTTGGAGTCTCCTTACAATGGACTAAAACTTCTGAAATTCTGAACCAAAATGAACCTGTACTTTGATTTGTGGGTGTAGGGTATTATGTTGTAGGGATAGGAAAATGATTAAGACAATCTGTAAATTCTCTTTCATTATCATATTCCAATGGACAGAGACCTTCTCACAGTAAACTCTACAGCACCTTTTAGTAATATGCAATATTAGAAAATAGTAGGCAAAGAGGAATATTTGTTGTTGAAAGAAGATGACTTGTTTTCACTTAATTTACAGAGTCACAAACAATTTGGTCTGCTGTCTGCCTCTTGTTACACTTATCTTTACATCCATATGTGCAAAATGTGTGGGAGTAGTTACACTTGTGCATACATTGACACACACACATTTTAATTTTTAACTGCTAGTACTTTTAGGAGGATTGTTTTGCTATAATTCAGAAAAGTTTATTTCTAAATTTGCCTTTGCTCATACTTCTGTAACGATGAGAAAGTGCCAAACCAAGGAAGCTGGAATGAATATAATGTGACCGAATGAATTAAAAATTGCATTTCATTTTTCTCATTGTACGAGCATCATACATTTTCTAATCCCCTTTTTGTTCAGAATATTCATAATTCTTTTATTATAAGGGCTTTTTTCCTTAAAAAGCAAAAAAGAGCATTTATTTGAAGAAGATGTTAGTGTGGTTCTACTTGTTCAGAATCACTTGAGGTAATTTAATAATTTACATTTCTTTCATGTTTGTTCAAAAAGTATATTCTGTTACAGTCAATAGGTATTGAGGTCATTCACATCAAACTTTGCCTTCTCATTCCCTCTTCTGTGAAATAAAATATCTGAATCAAAAATTACCATATCTTAAAGACTCAGACTATGTAATTATGCCAATTTTCAAGGCTGCTCAAATGGTTATACAAAATGTATTTGAAAAATCAGCAATTTGCACTGATCACTTGATTCATTCTCATTAGATAACATTACCTGACTCCCGCCCAGACATCAACGAATGCTGTTGTGACTAGAGGATGAATTTCTCTATATTCCTGGCTTGAGTTTGCCATCAAATTAGGTACAAAGAAAAACAAAGGACATAGAATGGTATTCATGCAGAGGGGAAAAATAAGATTTTAAATGATTATTGAATATGATTATAAGAAGCAGTAAGGATATTTGGAAATCAGATCTGAAGTCACGGAATCTTGAAGTAAAAATAACTCTCAGTGAGACTTAAATCTTTTTTTTTTTTTTTTAGCATACATCTTCTGGGCTTCTTTTGACAAAAACTGAGGGCAGAGAATACTGAGCTTATGATCTTAGAAATTACCAGATAAGTCATTTTTCATTATAATTTTGGACTTCATGGTGGCATTAAAGTGATACACATTCAGGAGAATCTATACTTCAAATTTTGAATTTTAATCTTTTCCTAGGCTAGGGAGATGTGTGTGTGTGTGTGTGTGTATAAATATAAATATATATTCACTCTCAAAATTCTCAGTAACTGGGGTCATCTCAAAGGTAAGAACCTGTCATTAAAGTGCACCTAGTTGCTAAGCTATGATCTTTGATAAATTAGTTGAATGGCTTAAGGGCGTTTTCATTTTTTAAAGTTTTTTGTTGTTGTTATTCCATAAGATGAAGAGCACCTTTAGTCACTGTTGAAAACCAGGTTCTAGGAAATCATGACAGTGAGCAACTCTTGGAAAAGAAAAGCAAAGCAATGATGTTTGTGAAACCATCCAAACTCATTTCAAGACTTAGTTCTCTGGCTTGTTATTTTGTATCTGACACCGTGTTCATTGTGAATTTTAACACCCCACCGATGAGCTTTGGCTTCTTGCTCACTCCTATTGCAGATAGATTATCTTTGGATAGCTCACCTGAAGAATATATGTAGGAATATATCTCTATGATGATATATAGAAGTCTTTCCTGGACATACTGAAACACACTAAAAACATCAAAAAGGAGCTGGTGTAGTCTACTGAGAATAATTTGTCCAAATATTATCCTAGGAATGGAGAAGTACGGTGACAACTTATAAGACAAAGGAGATGCTGACATTCTGTGCCTTGAAGAGCATGTGAACTTCTGAATAGGACTCAATGTATTGTGAAGTTTGTGTAAATATTAGTGAAATGAATGTATGAGCACTGGGTCAAGATTTTCTTATGATTCTTTCCAATGTTTCCTGTAGTTTATTGAGCATATCTCTTAACATCTGTAAATTTCAATTTCCCAATATAAATATTAAGTTCAACTTTGTTTTGCCTATCTGACATAGAAGAACAGATCAAGAAGAGAAAATTGTTTCACACACAGGTGATGTTTTCCTGTTCAATGTGCAGTATATTTACCTTTTGGATTTATTTTAAGAAACTGACAATCTTTTGGATATCAAACCTCTAAATTAAAGACAGGCAAACGAACCAGGTAAATAAATTGATATTCTCATGTTTCATTATCATATCTATTAATTAAGTTAAACAATAAGGCCGGGGATGGTTCTGCATCCTTTACTGCTGTTTTTGGGAACAACTAGTTTTGTAACTTTGTTATTCTGGCAAGCTCTCGGGATGGGAGCACATTGGGACCCTGTTTTCTGTTTGCATCAGATGCAAGATGTGAAGACGATAATGTCTTAAGGAATGTCTGTTTCAATAGACTCTGTCTCCTAAATAGTGTTTGGCGGGGGGTAGGGGGGTATTTATTTTGCATCCCCTGCTCACAGGACTCAAAAAAATGAGAATTTTTAGGAGAGTGCTTTCTTGCAGCCACAAACTTTCTAACTACTTAATTTTTTACATACCAAGGAATCATGGTTCTTGATACATAATGTATTGAGCACTTAGTTACTTGTACCAGTGTTCAAGGTGTTCTAAAATCTTGCAACTAGTGAGACAGAGCTAGGATTAGAACCCAAGATTTTGGGATACAAAATGAATGAGTATGGAGCAGTTCTGAATCCAACACAGAGCTTATGTACACAAGATCTTCATTTTGAAACAAATCCACCCTGCTGAAACATGGGCTCCACGAAATCACAGCTGATCTGCACCCACTGGGGAAAAGAAGCAATAATATTGCAAACCACTGAGTTTCAGAATCATTTGTTGTGTAAAATGTGCAGTAGCTTTAAAAATGCCCCCAGATTTTTCAGAGCAAAATTTTTCGGCATCTATGGAAATTTTAAATGTGCATTGTCTTTGTCTAGGATTTACAATTACAACAATTTGTCCAAGCAAAAACCTAAAGCAGTAACAATAAAAACAACAACATGATCCAAACAAACCAAAACTTTGTCCATATTACAAAAGGTCAGTGCATGTTTTATTGAAACTTCCAATGGCAAAATTGAAACTGGACTAAATGTTAACAACGTGAGGAAACAGACACTAATTGACATCTAATATGGAGAATTTTATGTAAAATTTTCTTGAAGATTGGTCTTGCAAAATACCAGAGAGAACCCAAGATCTTTCATGAATACTGTAACACTGAGAGTTATTTTACTATTAGTATTTCTGTGTTTGGAAACACAGGCACATTTTATTGTTTGTTTTTCTCTCTATTTTGTCTCTTAAAACTCATTTCAAACTTTTAAAATGTGACAAATGTATTGCACCGTGAACATATGCAAGATGGTATAAGAAGTAGACACAGCCTTTTAAAACCACTGGGTATGAGACATGTGAATTGTTGACTTGAATTCCAAGATGTAAAACTAACAATCAAATCTCCTTTCCACTTCTCTGCCAAGAAGAATTACAATGGTCGTTCTAATTAATTACCATTGATACAAAGTACTTTGAAGTCAAAAAGAAAAAGAGAATGACTGCAATTAATGCAAGCAACAGATAATATGCTCATTAACATTACTCCTGTATCATTTTGTAAAACTCATTTAATAAAACACTAAAGAGCTGGAGGAACATATGACACATGTTTTAAATAGTTTATCAAGCCTTAATCTTTAGGTTCTCTCAGATCCAAAAAAACAAGCTATATAAATTAAAATGAGAACCCCAAATCCTAATTGATTAGTCCAATGTTTATGAAAGCTACTGTGTGTGTGCTTCTCATCCTGAGGGCTATCTGGAGAATTTAACTTCCATACATTTGGATGATAGAAGAGGAAAATCTTTAATTAAAACACATATAGAAACCTGAAAAAT
The DNA here is from genome assembly GCA_004026905.1 of Hystrix cristata. Taxonomy (NCBI): domain Eukaryota; kingdom Metazoa; phylum Chordata; class Mammalia; order Rodentia; family Hystricidae; genus Hystrix; species Hystrix cristata. The sequence goes on from PVJO010010098.1 coordinate 20,015, forward strand.
GAAATTAAATAAATCTTCAATGTAACCTGCAAAAAGTGGTAAGTTGAGGTAGTTATACTTTGCATTCATGAATTATAAATGAATAGATTATTGTAAGAAGCACAGCTGTTTCCACATGGTGGCTAAAACATGCTGAAATAATTTCCCTCTTAGCTGTTCTATTTTATTTGTTAAACAACTAAAATATTCATAAAATCTATAATTTCTTCAAATTCATAAATAAGCAAACAAGTCCACCAAAAACAATGGCATATCCTCCAAAGAGTGGCTCGTGTTGGCAGTCAGAGCAGTAAGGTAGATGAAGCAAGCAACATGGGGCTGTGTGCTGTGTGTGTGCGCGCGTGTGTGTGGGGGGGCGAATAAGTCAGAATGGGGTACTATTACATGAGCAACTTGGATGCCATTCATTAGAGAAGTTAAATACCTTCAGGATTTTCTATAAATGGATATCAGTAACTCCGTTTATGTCTCCATCTTCTTCTATCTGCCTAGTCTTTCTAAAGTACAGATTATTCAAAGGCAGTGTGCGAGGAAAATGAACATTACAGTTGCTCACTGCATATCTACAAAAGTTAGTCACTTTAGATTTTTTTTTCTAGTATTTAATTTTTATTCTAGGATCTGAGGTTGAAGTAGAGGGACATCTGTGTGTTTGGAATGTTTTGGACTTAGAAAGTAGAAGAAGTACTCACCACCTAGGCTACTAACTGTTCCTATTTTGATTTTTCGGCATGATAGCCCAGTTCCTAAGCATATGTAGTTTTGTAAGTAAAGCAAGTACCAGATGCTGAGGTACTTGCATCATTCGAAGTTGAAGGATGGTGGAGGGCATCACAGGGTGAGATTGATCGAGCGTGCTAGTTCCGGTCTCTATCATTCTATAATGATGCTAGTACTCTAATGGGGACCTTCATGACTTCATCTGATCCTAATAACCTCTCAAAGGCCCCCAGCTGTGGCACCATTAAAGTATGACTTTGAGGATTATATTCCAAAAGTGGAATTTGGTGAACATATGGAAACAGCAACAACCAGACTATAATATCATTTACTGTGTTTATCTTCCAAAATGAGATAATGTATAGCCATATCGATAATAGCAAGGTTAAATATTTTTATAAATACACATCACACTGCTGAGAGAATTCAAATCTTTTCCAAGTTCTAGAGACAGAGTTGAACGATTCTATGTGGCTATAAATGATATATTTTCCTTTATTTCACACCTCCTCCATATTTATAAGATACTAGTACCTGGATTGGGAGGCACAGTACATTTAAAAGTGGTTTGAATGTTACAAGTTCTACTTAAATGGAAGTTACAGAACAAAGAAAAATGCCTTGTTTTTGTTTGTTTGTTTTGTGCTGGGGATCAAACTCAGGGCCTTGCACTTGCTAGGCAAGCACTCTAACCACCGAGCTAGATCCCCAACGAAAATGTGTGGTTTTAAAGTTAGCAAAATCTGAACACTGTAACAGCTTACGTAAATGCATTCCTATTCAGTGGAAACCCAAACCATTCAATTCTGAGACTGCTCTTTAATATAACACATGTTCCACTGTATGTGCTTTGCCTTGACTTTTGAATTTTGGTATTTAAAGTACATAAAGATTAGGGTAGAACTCCTTCTCTCAAGAATGTGATGTCCTGAAGGGACAAAATTAGGCACACGCTAACTTTTTTAACTCTATCCCTAGTGGTATCACAACAACAAATTGGAAGTAATATGAATCATTAAAGGTAGAAAATGAGTCCCAGGGGTGAGGTACAAAGAATTTTAGGAAAATACTGTCTTAAGGAATGAGCTATTGCTTAAATCTTGCACAATTTTGAATTAATCCAAAAGCATCCAGTATTATTTTAGTGATTTAGTGGAAATTGAGAAGCAACCAGTAGTTTCTTCAGCTTCAGAAACTGTGCAAGATACTGGATCTGAGAAATGCAAAGTCACACTGCACACTCAAGAGCCCAGACAGACACTTCAAAGGCAACCGCAAAGGCAGCTGGGAAAAAGCTAGAAATAAGAACGTGGACATCATGCGACGCAAGCACAGAGAAGGCAACAAATTATTCTTCCTTGGGGAAGAACTAGAGTTAAAGTCGCATTTATGATGAGCCTTGAAGTCTGAGTTTTGTTTGTCAGGTGGGGAAGGACAGAGAATTGCTTCTAAGAGGAAAACAGTGTGAACAAAGATATGAAGGCACGAAATTCCACAGAGTTTGGGAAGCCATACATATTAATGCCAGAGACAATATCCACCATGGGCTCTTCTTCTTAGTACCAATATTATGATTTACAAGACTATTGCAGGCTGGGCCGGGTCCTAGCTCCTCGGAAGAATTTAGGTCAGAAAGCATAGTATACAAGACCTGTCCTTGCAGAATTCTACCTAGCTTTTCACACATTTGACCAAGAACTATGTATTTTTGCCAGTTTCCCTTTCTTCCACCAGGGGAAAGTTCAGCCAGAGGAGGGAAGCTCATATCAGGCCGGTATGTGATTCAGTCTGGTTTCAAATCTTCCTCCCCAACATGAGCCAGGATCTGCCAGCTACTCTACAGGAAAGCTTCCGGCTGCCTACACAGGGCTTGTCAGTTACAAGAGACCTCTCTGTATTGAATTTTATGATTATAGCTCTATATCATTTTTTTTAACAATCTATACCTAAAAATGCCAGTTCAGAAACAATATAAAAATGGGGGGTAGATTTTGTCGTAAGCAATACTGTTAGTAACTTACTTAAGAGTCGACCTTTGACAAGTCCCCAGAGGAGCAGAGAAGGGGAATAAAATGTCCTATTCTCATTCAGAACACTGAAGGATTTGTTAAAATAACTGAAGTATTAGTTCTGAAATTTGAGTTTGCAAACAGAGAATCTCCTTGTTAACTGTTCATGTTCATGGCCTAAACCTGAAAACTGGAAGATGGGGAATTTGGACATCTGAGTTCTGAGACTTTCCAGTCATATTCTCCAGCTCACTGTGGTTTGAGACCCACTGGCCGTGCATAATTGGAAAGGAGGAAACAGATGTAGTAGTATGAAATAACTTATTCCTTTAGTTACCATACATATAGTCACTTTGTGACGAGACATAGGCAGGATTATAAAATGGCCCGTATGCTTGCATATATTTTGCAGTTTTAATGTTATAGGATTGCAGAATTGTAACTCTAACAGCAAAATGAAAGAGTATTTTTATTTGCTTTTTTTAATGATACTGGTTCTACTATTTGAATGATACTAGAAGCTCATCACAGGTTCACATTCCTGGTAATGAGGCTTACTGGAAAAGATACCAGAAATGGTAGAATATCTCTACCAAAATGTGAAACAAAATAAGTCTCAGGGAAGAGGTGTATTAATCTACTTTTCATGGCTGTGATCAAATGCCCAAGGAAAACTTAAAGGGTACAGATTATTTTTGGCTCATGGCTTCAGAGACTTCAGTCCATAATTAGCCAGTTCATTACTTTTACATCTGTGGTGAAGCAGAAACATCATGGTAGAAGGGTGCAGCAGAGGAAAAGTAAAAACCTTATGATGGCTGGGAAGCAGAGAGAAATGGAAAGAGAAAGGATAAGGTGAAGGACAGATATATTGTAGTCTGCAGTAGCAAACTCCATGACTCTCTCATCAACTAGGCTATCCCTGCTAAATGCTCATTACCTTCCAATAATGCCATCAAACTATGAGCTCATCGGTGGACTAGTCCACAATCCAATCACCTTCTACAAGACCCCGGCACACACACTTTGAACACTTCCAGGGGACATTTTAGGTCTAAGCCTTAATACATGTTAATACCAATCATGTCTCCAATCCATCTCCTACCTTGATCTGTCTAGCAGTTTGCTTTCTAATCATCTTTACCCAATCTTCTATCGAATATATCATGTTACCACTAGATATAGAATGTTTTGCACATATTTATCTTTTGGTCTGTGGCAATGTTTCCATCGTCATTCACACATGCACACACACATCACATGCCACACACCATTTGATAAAAAAAATTCCCCTGAACTCCCCTAGTTCTCCCTATTAACTCTTGCTATCTTTTTTATATCTTTTACAACTTTCCTTTTATAGTTAATTTCAATGTTTATGCATTATTTACCTTTCTTTTATACAACAAGCTTCAGGAATGTAAAATATGTATTGGTTTTGTGCCTTGCAAAATTCTTGGCACACAGTGAATACTGGTAAAATTATTTTTGGTAAATTAATCAAAAAGTTAAAAATGTATGAATAAGTAAAATATTCAGAAGAAAATATTTGTGATGTTGGGAAAATGCAATTTCAGCTATCCGTAAGTGATCCAAAGTTGAAATTATTTGATAATGAGAAGGTGAAGACATTAGAGAGAAGAAATTCAGAGGACTATAAAAAAGCTGTCAAAGGTCTAAAATGATTATGAAAATTACAGTTTTAAATATCCAAAATACTAGAAATAACAAGAAGGAATATGGTTTATTATACTGTGAAGAAAGGTAAATTCCTCAGTAAAGAGTTTGTGAATACATGGGAATTATCAGTTGGCCTTTAAATTCTGGGAAAATGTTACCATTATTAACTTTATCTCATTTTGATCTGAAAGAAAAAAGGAACCTTTGTTCTAACAGTCACTGGATATTTTTTGCTGAGCAAGACTATACTTATTACCTTTTTTAGTTGTCACAAAAGGATACCTGTGGTCCACTGTTACCTTTTTAAAAATAAGGAGAAGAACTTATTTTAGAAATTTAACTTATTTGCCTACTTAGCAGAGTAAGTAAAGAGCTCTTGTATTGGTCAGTGTGGTGGACTGATGTGGTCAACTTGAGCAGGAACGCCCGGACTGAGTTGGTGCAGTTCTGGGCATAGAGAATTCCCCTGAGGATTGTTGCTGACACCACATAAAGGACAGTGGAGCAGAAGATAGTGCCAGCTGTTTCCCAGGAGATGCTCTGTTGCAGCTGGCTCTCCAGAGGGGAACTCAGCCGTTTTCATCTCAGAAGGAGCTCAGGGACTTGCTATCATCAAGAATGACTATTATTGGCTTCAGGGGAGCCCTGGTCTTCATCTCTGCTGTAAGCATCATATCCTGGTTCCAGTGCAGATTTCCTCAGCCATTTAGTGCAGATGTGGATGTACATGGAGCAGTACTGTGGGCTCTCCATCCCTCGATTGGATCTTTTGGGTCTCCAGTGCATAGACAGACATTCGGCGCTCTTGCAGCATTTGGCTTATGGGTGAATGTTGTAACTTGTAAATGTCCTGTATTAAATCTGCTCTCTTGTAAATCATTGGCTCTAGAAAAGTAATCAATACAATCAGCTTTCCTGTAGCTGTAGGAAAATATAGGTGGCATCCACAACTTTAAAGAAGTAAGGTTTATTTGGCTCACAGTTTCAGTGAGATCCATCCATGGTCAGCTGACTTCGAAGCAGAAATATTACGGCAAAAGAGTGGAGCGAAGCTGCTCTCTTGATTGTGGTTGACAAGCAGAACACAGAGGAAAACTCCTAGAGGGACCAGGGACATGATGTGGTCCACAAATTCCATATGATGCATCAGGACATGTTTTGATGTATGCTAGCCAAGTTGACAGTCACTATTAATGGTCACAGTACTCAGCACAATATTTGTTAGACTCAACAGCTATATTCTTCCAACATTTTAAATTTTAACATCTCTTTCATAGTTCCTCTCAGATTCTTTTTAACTATCCACTCAGGTAACACTATATTTTCCTTTTAATACTTCTCCAAGATCAGGATAGTCAAACATTTTCAGATTTTATCTTTTTTTTTTTTTTTTAATAAATGTCAGCAACTCCTAGATTATAAGTCTGCTTGGTGTTTTCCAGACCTGAATACACACATGACAGAGGTCCTGGCTATGACCTCGCTCAGATGAAACAGTGTCATTTCTCTGAGCACAGGTGGAATAATTTTTGTGCTTTTTCTTCTCACTAGCTCTTGTTTCAATTTATTTCTAATTTGGGCCTCTCCTTTCATTCATCCCTTTCAGATCAATATTTATACCTTGCACAAAGTGAGGGATCACAGTTCACATACACTCACATCAAGGTGCCAAATTACCAGTTAGCAATTAAAGAAGTTCATTCACAAGCAGACACAATCATTCAATTATACTGAAGTTAGAAGAATGATCCTTCTCACTGATACTGGCATCCAAAGCCACATCAAAGGGGCCAGAATTTAGTTCAGATCATTCTACTTTGACGACTGATCAGTCTGACCATCTTCTTATTCTGTGCAACAAACAATAGGAACCTTTGTCTGTATTTCATGATCATTTATCATTTCTTTGGTTTTCAAATTGCAAGGATGAGATCAAAGGAAAGGGGGTGTATTTAGCAACCTAAAGGCTGAGAGCAAAGCAAGAGGATGTTTCAGGGTCTTTTAACTGTTAAATATTACCTCCCTTGATTTTGTCTTGCGAAGAAAACACATGCACACTGGAACCACTAAGACAATGAACTGCCTTCATATATTGTATACCAAAATAGTATTCATGCTCTTTGGTATTTATGATCAAACTAAGCCCCCAAATAACTAATACAAGTGCTGATTCCAAGTCATACTAATATAGACAGCACAACCCAGGGCCATGGGACCGTTCCCCTCCACACACTTGAACTTGGGCAACCCCCCGTGGCTCACCCTCCATCCTGCCCCTGGCCTTAATATACAATACCCAAAATAAGGGAAACAAAGACCCTAAGCCTGCCCTGGAAAATTCCTAGAACTTTAAACTGAGGCATAAGCTCACCAGACCTCCCTGTCTGACCTAGAACAATCTTTCTTCCCTGGGAACTCATTGAAAGTTCACGTACATGGACAGCATCTTACATGTACAATTACAACAGAGTGCATTATGGGAAAGGACATGCACCTGACTTGATACCCTGCCAATCATGTTGTCATTCATGACCTGGAGGACCCCCTCCCATGGAAAGCACCTTGATGTAGGTGGGACATTTAAACTTCTTCAACCTACCCCCTCAGCACTGAAAATATTTTTCTTTCTCTGGGGTAAACCCACTCACTTTGAGTGTACTTTGGTCGTAATAAAATCTACTGTTGTTTCCCTGCTATTGTGTCCAGCATCCATAGCACATAAGAACCTGGAGACTAAACCCTGGCATAACCCAAGGCAATATCTAACCCATTCCAGGACTCCATAATTATCTGTGGTAGAAACACAGACAATTTCTTGTGCTAATAATTTGCTGCGTGATTTGACCAGATAGTTTTCATTCTTTGGGTTTAGGATTTAGAAATGTAAAATGAAGGAAGGTGGACTTAATTATTTTTGACATTTTCATTAGCTGACTAAAAGCCTAGATTTGCTATTTGAGTCTTGCATCAAATTAATTTGCCACAATTCTTTTTATTCTACCAGCAAAATTTATAAATAAGAATATATAGCAATATGAATTTATGCTATGTCTATGAAACATGAAATCTTAGTGTAAGACCTAATATTATTTTATTTGTTTAATGATCACTGCATAAATATGAGATACTGAAGTCTCACTTAATCCCTTAAAAATGTCTTAATTATCTCCAGGGTTAACCATCTTCAATTACTCTGCAGCCTGTCCCATTGCATTCTGGGCAAGGATGTACTTATACTTTTATGTGAGTATGTTTATATATACAACATATAGGTGCATGTTTTGCATGAATGTGGTTGTACTTTGCCTATTATGTGTGAATGTCATTGTCTCTTCATTCATTTAGATATAAGTTTTCCAGTACTGTTCACATCAGCATGTACAATCTCATTCTTTTGATGAATGAATAGTAATTAATATACTTCAACTATTAGTATATATGTAAGTCATTAATTTCTTTTAATTTCACAATGAGAAAAAGTTTTAAAAAGTTATTTTTGTCACTTTGAACTGTCAGTTTTCCTGTTGTTTTATTTCTGAGTCCTTCTGCGTGAGTAGTGACTCAATATACACCTAATGATTAATTCATGGAAAAGTATTGTGGTATGTTATCCTAACAATGGACTTACATTAATAGTGGGAGAAATAAACCTCTACACCAATTTTTGCCTTTAGTTTATTACTGGATGGAGCCAGGGAGCCAGCATCAATTATCAGTATAAGAAAGGGCAAATAATTGAAAGATTAAGAAATGTTATTACAATGATTTACCCTGGGAAGAGAAGGATGTCTAGTTGCTTCTTCCTTCCAAATTTCTCTTCACAGTCTCAGTAAAACTCAAGAGATTATGAAGTTGAAGAGAAAAAAAAAAAAAAAAAAAAAAAACACCTATCAGGGAAATACAAGTCTCTGTAATAGATTAGAAAATATACTACTTGTTACCAAGGAGACTACTAGAAAAAAAGAAGAAGAAACAGTGTTATTTATTGAGCACTTACGGTGCTTTATTTGCTTTGCCATGTTAATCTTGTTTATTTCTGGTAACAGCAGTTCAAGTTAGTGTTTTGATTTCAGTTACATAGGTATACAAACCGAGGTTCAGAAAATGAATTTTCCCCATGTATAAAGTATGATATTTGCTGTCAGATAAAATTTATTCCGAATCCAAGCTAAGCAATGACAAATTGTATGACTTTAGTTTAGTCATTCAGCTTCCTGTCACAGGATGTAGAAGTAACACTAAGAATCTCATCCATTTATATCGAACTCAGTTTAAGACAAGATCTACAATACCTTTTAAGGAATCATAGATACTGTTATTTTCATTACCATTTTCTACACTGAGAACTCTTAGCAGCCAAGAGAGGTCCAGAAGAATGGAACCGAAAATGGACTGATCAGTCCTGCTTTGGAGCCTGTAGAAAGGAAGATGCCATTATTCTTTTTTTTTTTTTTCTTCTTTGTGTGGCTGCAGATCATACACAGGGCCTTCCATGTGCTCAATTAGGCAGTTTACCACTGAGTTACATCCTCAGATCTTAGTTTCTGAGAAGAGACAAGTCAAACTGCTTTAAAAAAAATACTGCTTAAGAAGAAGTGGGGAATGACTATCTCGTAAAAATCACTGACTATCTGACAAAAAAGCCTAAATCATGGTCATGAACAAAGGGAGACCCTTCATAGTAGATGCCCAAGACTGCACAGGCTGGAAAAGCCTACAAAATTGTGAGTTTTCTTTTCTGTTGTGTATATCACCCCCAATTTGAAGCTTATGCCATATTCTTCTAGATGTAATATAATCACCATTGTGGTGGATAAAACTGTTTATATAAGAATCTCCGCCGGCTGGCCTGGCTAAAATATCTAAGCTGAAGAATCACACTTCTGAGAAAGTATTTGCATATAGGTGAACCCAGAAGTTACTCAGGACATTTTGACCTCTTTCAATCTCTGTGGGTAATAACCTCTAATTCTTTTGGGTAGCTCTGATGTGCAGTGATAACACGACTTCTATTTGAAACCCTTAATAACGCTCTTCAGACACTTTACCACAATTTATGAGAGTAAATAAAAAAAAAAACGTGATGTCATAAAACAGCTGAAATTGAAATTTGGGTCTAAAAACCAAGGAGCAGAGTTTTGTAGACACTGAAGAGTATGATCCCAATTATCACAGGAACAACTCAATTTTGTCTTTTGAATAAAAGTAAAGGAGGGCTTCGCAAACTCAAAGATCACAATTTAAACCGCTTTGAATGGTAACCCATAACTTTCGCTGTAGGTCCACTATAAAATCTCTTTGATTTTATAACCTGACTTATTAAGATATAGTTGCTTCTTTACTTATTTTATTAACTGCAGATAATCAGACTGTCTTCACAAAATGAAGACAAACAGACTAGAAAACAGTGGAAGGTAGTCTAGGAGATCATATGCTGGCAGTTTAAAACACTGTAAGTTGTTCAATATGACTTTGAGAGTGTTGAAGGTAAAGAGAAAATAAAGGAGGACAGGGGATTATTCTCTACCTCTTTTTTCACCTGGCTAAGTCTTCCCCCTGTTTTCATGAGTCACTTCCTTTTAAAATCCACATTTAGACCTCCCTCCTAATTCTCCTAGTCATATGGGATTTCCCCATTGAAATATTTTAAGGTGAATTTTAATACATAGGAAGGGTCTGCTTGCTCCTTCGCCTACCTTGAAAACTTCCCTGTAAGCATCTTAAGAATGTGTTGTTACAATTACAATGCCAATACCTGCCGCATGGTTGTTATTCATTATATCTTTATTGAAATGGGGTTACGATAGAACACTGTATCTGAGACGCTATATGAAATAATGAGAGTATTGCATTTCACTATTTCTAAGGTTTGTACGTATCATGTGTTCAGTGACTATGTATGAAGTATGTCATAGAGACAAAGGAATAAAGGCAAATTACACACCAGTTTTATATGTAAGCCAATGTGAATTTTCTACGAAGGTCTTTTCTAATTTTCCACAAACCTTCTTCTAAGGACTAGGCAAGACTGCTGTGATTCATAACATTTTAACCTAGAGACCATTTGGTTAGGAATACAATTAAAATCACAGTAAGGAAAGAAGCTAGATAAAATTGGGGAAGGGGTACCAAGTAAAAGCTGGTAAAGTGATATTTAAATGAATTAAATTAGGGCCAGAAATTATCTCTTAATGCCATACAACAAAGCAGATGGATCAAAAATGATGTTAGAATCTGGCTTTCACACTTGTCTGCATGCCATCACTGCAAAGATTTTGGCATCTATTAATATTCTGACACATGATGAGGAATTGGGTAGTGGAAGCTCACTTAAATGACCTGTGCATGTCAGGGGTCCGGCAGAAGAGGCACTTGAAAAAGAGATCCATTTCAGTGCAGTTGCAAATGATGTTACAGGGATCTGAGATTAGCATGATATACAGTATAAAAAGAAATTGATTCTGTCATGAAAGATTAGAGAAATAAGAAATGGAAGGAAAAAATGGAAACAAAGCTTTTGTAAATAAGGAGGGAGGAGGGGTAGAGGGAGGGGAGGGGAATGGGAAAAAAAGAAGCAACAAGATATGTCATGTACAGGTACAAACCCCCTACGATGAATGTTTTCACTATATACATCTAAAATGTACCATTAAAATAAAAAAATAGAAAAAATTTCACCAAGGAGGGCACAATTAAGTATGTTCATGAGTAGATAAGAGATCAACACTTGAAAAGTATAAGTAAAACTAAAAGGCGAGCTTAGAAAATGATGACTATTCTCTGCATTTGCCCCTAACATCTGCAGGATTTTTTGTATACTCCAACATAGTATCTGTTCATGGTTCATAAATTGCTTAATGTCCTCACATGTCTTTATTGAGCACATGGAGGAGTAGCACAATCATAATATGTATTGAAAACTATGGATTTAATCATCTCTACTGTAGTTTATCATGTGTGTATACAGTTCTCCAGCATAAAAAAGGACAAGTTGATCCATCATTACTTTTGGCATTCTTCCTCCAGTAGAGACACACAGACACATACATACACACTAAGACTGAGGGACAGAAGGAGGGAGGAAGAAAAGGAGAAGGAGGGAGAGAGAAAGAGAGAGAGAGGGAGAGTCAGAGAGAGAGAGATACTCATACATATAAAGCCAGAAAGGGACAGTTTATCTCCAGGGATGAATAAACCAAGGATCAGAGAGCATAAGGCCTTGTCTAATGTCATCCTGGAAGCTTCGGATTCATGATTCAAAGAATAATTTTTTTGAAACTCTCTATTTATTCTTATCTAACATACTTCCTTTCTATGGATCTATGATACATTAACTGCAGAGAGCGTTCTAAATGAAAACAAAACAAAAACAAAAAAAAAAAAACAAACAGTGTCCTTCAAAAACATTAGTTACCTTATTGCCCACCAAAATGATAGTAATTTAAGGAGATAATAATTTAATTTCAATAAATTTACAAAAACCAAGTGGATTTTACTTAGCAATGACCCTTTACATACGGTGTAGTATATCTTTTAATACAAAAAATATGGAAAATAAGTAATTATACACATTTTCAACATGAAAGAATTATATCACACCTAATTAAAAGTCCATTTTCTTTCAAAAACGACATGGATATCCAAACAAGCTAGACTATGAGGGTCACAAGTGAAATGTAGCAATGAAGAAGGACTATTTTGTAAGATGAAGACTAGAATAAATCAGAAAAAGGTCCTCAAAGGCGCAGAAAGGTATGAAGCTGATTACTCAAGAGGAGATTCTAGTTGCAATATAGGAAATGCTCCATCTGAGCTGAAAATATCAGGATATCTATTTTTACACCAAAGAGTTATCACTGAATGAGTCCAGGCCAAATATTTTTCCTAATCTGTATTAAACAGAATATTTCATACAGTTTCTGTTAGTCCTGTTTTGCAACCAGTATTGCTCTCCTATGACTGCCGTAACGAATTGCTCCCAACTCTGCGGCTTACAAAAAGTATATTCTTTCCCAGTTCTGAAGGCCGGAAGTCCAATATCATTGAGATGAAATCCCAGCGTCAGGTTTACTTGGGCCACATGTCCCCTGCAGGCCCTTAGGAAAGAATCCCTCCCTGCACCTCTAGCTCCTGGTAGGTCAGGACCTTATTTTGCTGATAGCCCTGTCAGTCCAAGCTCCATGTTCATCTGCATATCACCTTCCCTTTCTCTAACATATAATTTCCCTCTGCCTGGCGAGGTCAGTTGTGATTGGAGATCCTTTCACATAACTGAGCATCGTCTCCTCATCTCTAAATATTTACAGGTTCCAGGGACTAGGACCTCACATGTTTCAGTGGGCATTATTCAGTTTATTACACTACTGAAGATTTGAGTAGTATGATATTAGAGAGTACGATCTTGAGCCAGAATCCTTGTAAATTCTTGGGCAAAGTATTAAAATTTTTTCTTCTAAAAAATAGAAGTAATAATGAACCTATCATATGGCCTTTTTATGAGAATTAAAGGACAATGAGTGTAAAGCATTTCAAAGAGCGCTTGTCACAGGAAAAGTGCTCAGTAAAACTTAACTTTTATTATTCACCGTTACTATGTTCCGCCCATGGAAAAAAACTGCATATATTGAAAGATCTTGTCTACCAAAGACACAGCATGTATTCAGTAATATTTAATTTGATTCCTAATGTTTTATTAATCAAAGACATTTATCACTGCCGTTCAGAGCTGATTCAGTGAGAGATAACCAGTGTGTCCACAGTGAGTTCATACAACTCCAGCCAAAAGAAAAACATTTAACATTTTAACCAGGGTGTTCACTGTCTGAGTCAAAGTACCAGCTCTCATGTAGTGAAAATAGCCTCTTTTCCTCTAATAAGAAATTCAAACATTAGATTCCTTTCTATGAGGACTTTACAGTCTTACTTCCTGTTCATTTTTTCACTCAAAATTGCACTTGCCACCACCCAAAGACCTAAAGAGAACTGGACAAGATCTCATTAAGGGTCGGTCCTGACTTTAGGCAACGTGGTACCTCAGGAGGACTATCAGAGCTCCATCACCAAACTAGAGATTTATCAGCAGCCGTCTCTGGAGAATGTGTCTGCGGAGGAGGCCATCACGCAAAAGCTGTACCAGGCAGCTTACTGCTATGCTTTTAAAATCATATCAGGAAGGCAAGTCAAGCAACCCAGATACTCATTCCACTGAAATTTACTGCCTGGGGGACCGAGGCGACACTCAGCCATGGTCAGCATCCCATGAAGTCTTTTAAGAGTGACAGAAATATGTTCCTTTTACATATTAGATGCTGGGGTAATCTAATTGCCAAATCTATCAACATCCATCTATGGTTGCTGTGATGAGATTCGCCCAACTCTGCAGCATGGTTTACAGCTCTGTAACAACTTTTGTGCCTCTAAAACTCTTGCAAAATACCCCAGGGTCCCCCTCCTTGGAAAATGCAGACGGCCAACAGAAGGAAAACTGGACTACGGAAAGGAAGAAATCAAGGCAAGCAATCTTATTTCCCAAAGAAGTGCACTAATTTATCTCCGTGCACATTTTAGTGGGATTAAAGGGAAAATGAATTGACATTATGCTGTATATGATTCCTCACTTCTTACTTCTAGAAGCTCAGCTCTCTGCTGCTTCATTTCACAGATGTTGGACACCTACCAGACAACACATCTTGGCTCCTTCAACAGATCAGGCAGGACTCACATTTAAGTAAAATAGAGACAAAGTCTGAGCTAAACTTGCAAATTCATCCCATGAACTTCAAAGAATATATTTTGCACTTATCTAGCGTAAGACACTATAATTTTACATGGATCACTCACAATGAAAGTAAAGCTGAACTTGGAAGAGGTAAATGTCGTACTTAAAGCCATTCTGGGAATAAGATACAGAATGAGTTGAACTGAGACATTTGGAACTCAGAATTTAGATTCTTGAACAGTATTCTGTGTTGCCTTCTGATTGTGGGGCTGCTAGCCCGCTTTTATTTATTCTTTTCCATTTCTCATTCTCTATGGATATGCACTTCTCACCTTCCATGTGCGCCTGACTGATTGTAGACAACTTTATTTTATACCCTCTCCCCTGCCAATGATTCTGGACTTGGACCTGAACACGTGGATTCTACTTCCCCAGAGTACAGGACTATCGCCTATTACCAGTGATAGAAACGTGTGTCTTTTCACTTACACTGAAGTCTTGTCTGAGGATACTAAGCCGTGATGATCTCACTATCAATCCTATAGTACACGCTAGATGCCACAATTCCACCTTCACGTGTGTCACTGTGTATATTGCACCTTTGTCTCAGAAGGCATTTAAGTGTGTTTTCTCCATCCTTCTATTTCGCATTTTCTGTCTGTACCAAACTATAGAATAGATAAAAAAAAAAAGGTATTGAAAATGATAAGAAAAGAGCTTGAATCTGATGGAGAAAAAATTTTGTTTGGCCTTATTATTATGAGTTTCAATATTTTCATCAGTGTGTTAGTGATGTTAGCCCACACTTAATAAAGTTGTTAAAAGGATCAGATAAGAAAACATTCATAAAGCAGAGAACAGAGCACCAATACCAAGTCCATAATAACTCCTGGGTATTTTTTGAAGCATCTTCTTATTCACAAAGATTTATTTTTAAAAAACTGTCTTTAACGTTTCTCAACATTAAGGCACTCCTTTTCTTTTCCATCTTCAGATCTTACTCTGGTACTTGGCCCGTAGCACTTGCTCCATATGCAGCACTAAAAGTGAATTTCTGAGAGTCGTTTATACTTCAAATGATTCCATAGAAATTCTTTCTAGTCTAAAAATTCTTGCCCTTATCTAAGGGTAATTCCTTGGAAATTACAGAGGAATGTAAGATTGGGGGGACGTGTAAACAGAAAAAAAGGGGGTGGGCAAGATGGTCTGTGAGATATTTATCTAAACAGCCTGGCAGTGCAAGTGACAGGCTGTGGACTATCTTCTGCTAAGAGGGAAAAGATGAATAGTTTCAAGGGAACCCTGGCGCTGCTCCTTGAAAGGAGCCTGCTGAGACCAGAGCTGGCCTCCTTGACCCTGTTTTAATGTATGAGGAAGGATGGAGAGAATCACAAAAGGAGCATGTATTCTGTCCCCCACAGCAGTTTCCCTGGAAATACTGGATTTGTTGTAGCAGCTGAGGTGTGAGGGTGTGTGGTAGGATAAGAACCAGTTGAATTGTAACTCTGTGGCTGTATCACTGTGATTCCAGTCACAGCATTTGGTTCACTGGGCTCCTTACTAATTTGCAAAATGGGGACAATATCATTTATCTCACAGGTGGTTAAATAATACAAACTGCATTAAAGTTATTAACAGAGTTTATAAATCTATGATGTC
>PVJO010010098.1:35900-65906 GCA_004026905.1 Hystrix cristata
TTTTTTTTTTTTTTTTTTTTTTTTTTTTTGGTGCCGGGGATCGAACTCAGGGCCTTGTGCTTGCAAGGCAAGCACTGTAACCACTGAGCTAAATCCCCAGCCCGGATACCTGATTTCTAATTGAAGTATGCAGACATTTCTCTGCCAGAATTTTGATTTGGAATAAACTATTGTGTATATACTTATCTCTGTGTGTGTGTGTGTGTGTGTGTGTGTGTGTGTGTGTGTGAAAACGAGAGAGAGACAGAGACAGAGAGAGAGAGAGAACACTTGGGAACAGTCATAAATACCTTATCCTGGGAGCATTCCATCAATAAATCTCTTCCTCAAGAATCCTACGCTCAGTCTCTGCTTCTGGAAGGTTAACTTATATCAACTGACATAGAATTTACTTACCATAAATTAGCCAGGTAGATGCAGGTGTCTGAAAAATCACACTGCAAAGGCCAATAAGATTAAAAACAAATCAATGATGGAGTGGTCTATAACATCTGACAAATTTGATCATTCATTCTTTATCAGCTACCAAGTATTTGACCTTAGAAAATTTTTTAACATCATAGTGCCTCTATTTTCCAATCAGGATATCTATCTCATAGTACTATATGGAGAAATGAAATAACACATGTAGAGAGCTTATGAAATAACATATGTAAAGAGCATCCATCATGTCCTGACATCTAACTTTAATAAATTGTAACTATTACTATCATTATCATTACTCTATTTCTCTATGAGTGAACTCAGCACCCAGACTCTGCTCAAAGTGTTCTTTGATTCTACTTTTGTTTACAAAACTGTTCTCCTAACTTCCGCTAAAGTCAGAGTTAGAGCAAACTCTTGAAGTCAGTAGTTAAAATGGAAACATTAGTACAAACACAATTGGAAGAGATGGGTTGCTATGGTGATACTTTCACCAAAGCAATGGAAAGGGAAGTTAAATGGCAAGGGAGACCGTAAAAGTTGCCTGAATTTTTTAACTGTGCCGAGTGTCAGGGATGCAAGAAAATTCCCAAATTATATTTAGCAGGTATTTTCTCCTGTTTTAAAATTTTTGTTTACAAAGAATATATTTTTTACTTCGGTGTTGCTGTAACCCACAACATTTTTTATCTATCACTGGCCAATGTTTCCATAGAAAGAAAGTCATATCAAATGATACTTTTAAAGTTAGTCCTCCCGGGTTTAAACTGTACTTCCGCAATTTTCTATTCTCAAGATTTTATACTTGTTCTCTCATCTAGGACTTTCTTTTCTCAAAGGTAAAATGTGAAGAATGACTGTTTCCAATGCTAAGTATTACACGAATCGATTCTTCTACGTAATTAGCAGAGAGCTTAGCATTTGTGAACAGCAAAATGTGTTAGTTATAGTTGTGTCACTAAGTTGGCATCATACTTGCTGTCATCATTATCATTATCATTCTGCTCATTAATGTAGAATAGTGCAGTTTGGGGAGTCCTGAGGGAACACTTAGTTAAATGTTATCATCTTGCAAAGACAATACACTTGGTTCTAGTGGTTTATATGTGAAAAATGAAGAATCCCTCACTGAGTGGACTCGTGAACTACATGTTTCTTTATACCACAGTCTTCATGAATTAAGAGCTGTGCCTGCTTTATTTACTACTGAGTCTAAACAGAACAGCATGGCCACTATGGTGCTTAACACAGATTACACATTCATTAAACATAGACCAAATTAATTATAATAGGATATAATAGGAGTAAATCAGGAGGAATAAACTCAGAAGGAGGGCTGCAGGGGGCTGTGCAGTGAAAATCACAGGTCTAGCCGGGGTTGACATCAAAAAGAATTTTCCTGAGCCAGAACTTGTTCTCCAGCCAGTAGAAAGTCACCCTTTCCATAGCTTCTTCTGCCAAGAAAACGATTGTTGTACTGTTTCCGGTTTGAGCGGGTGTGGTATGGTACTCTCTTTACCCAACACATACCATGATATCTCCAAGACTTTTTAAAGGTTTTTTCTAGCTCCACTTACCTATACCAAAGTGGAGTGGCTCGGTTTCTCTTTCTTGACCCTCTCACTCATAGCTTTTCACTATCTGCAATTTTGTCTCAGGAAATACTAGTAAGTTGTATCTACAGGGTTTGCATGTGATGTGCCACTGACCATTCCCACTTGATCACAAATTCAAACATCTCACCTGCTTCTTCTCATCCTCTAAGAAGACATTTTGTTTAAGATGGTGTTTAATTTGCTATACAACTTTGGCTTATTATTAAAAAAGTTGCAATCAGCGCCTTAAACGTTTCAATGGAAAAATGTATCCTGAGATGTATTCCCTGGTGTTTATCCCTAATCCAGGCCAAAAGGGCCTGAGACTTCATCTGTGAGTTGATCTGTGTGTTTCTATGTATGTATGTATGTAATTTTGAGATTTAGGGATAAGAGGGACTTATAATTACGTATCCCTTTTATTAGTTAAGCACAGATGAAATGCATACAGTTCAACAATTTCTCTGCAGATACTGTCATTTTTGTCATGAACTATTCAATTTCTTCTTCTCTGAGCACCATCTGTCTTAGTTACTTTTCTCATTGCTGAGACAAAATACCTGAGACCCAAAGTTAAAGGAAGGAAAATTTATTTAGTTCATGGTTTGTAGAGGTTTCAGTCCAAAATCACCTGGCACCAAGGCAGGTTGGCATGGAAGACAGGAATAACAGGGAAGAGTCAGTTCATGACAGGCAGAAGGCAGCAAAGCAGTGATGTAGCGAGCAGCAAGTGACCAGCAACAACTCTCTTTCTGTGTCTTGTATTTTATTGAGGCTACCCACCCATAGCACTCACACCCAGAGAGGGGCCTCCCATTATCCACACCCAGAACTACGCCACGTCAGTCAGTGGGCCAATTCAGGAATCACACACCCTTGATCTCAGAATCGCATCTTTAATTCTCAGCATCACACCCTCTAGATCCAGCCACCTTTGAAAAGTCCCACATATGACCACATAAGACTTTTGGCGGACATCTAGATACAAGTCATAACACCATATGAAAAAATTAATTGATGTTGAACTTTATCGAGAAACATTCTCTTATTGTACCTTGCTGAACATTCGGAAGATGCCTAACGCACTTTGCAATGACAGAGGTTCCCAAGAAAGTAAGTCCTTCAGCCAAGAACTCTAATTTATTTATTTATTTATATTTTTATTTTGATTAGTACATGTTTATGGTACATAATGATTACATTCATCATGGAGAGTTGGTACATGTACACAACGCGGTTTAAATGCTCAAGGTATACGCCAGTCCATGTTTCTTTCCTAAACTATTTCTAGGCCACATATTTGTATAGTAGCAGAAAATACTGGCTCTCCCATGATGGTCCACGATTACTTTTCCCAATTAATTGCCAGACAGCATACTACGTTCATCTTTGTTTAGGATACTACAGTTTATTCAATCTTCAGTTAATGGGTGGAGAGGTTTAGATTATCTTTTGCCTACTATTTCTAGGTTGTAGAGAGCAAACCAGTTTTACCAGTGAGAGTTGTGTTAGGTACTACATCAAAAACTTTTATTTTCTATCTGACTAGATTATCACAGTAGCTATACAGATTTTTATGCACATTTTTCATTAGAGAGATTATATAGTCTTCCTAATAGCAAGGCTTTAATGTGTTATTACATTAAAGAGAGATTATATAGTCTTCCTAATAGCAAGGCTTTAATGTGTTATTACAGGCTGGACAGGCTATAAAAATATGTACAATGTAAATACAAGAGGTTCCAGCTACTCTAATACTATCCTAGAAACAAAGTCCTCAGCTGATAATATACGTCTCCAAGTTCACTGCATTGAAAGTGATGCAATCAAGAATGAACCCAAAACTTATTTAGTTCAGTATTGGAGTTGCTTTTATAATGCCCTAATATAAAAAAGAAAGAAGGTGACACAGCCTATATATTTATGTCCTTTCAAATTTAATCAAATCCTCAAAATGGCTCCTTTGGATATTAATTAAATCATTAGTCTAAGGATTATCCCATATCAAGGAGTCCCAGAGAGCACCATTGTCCCTTCTTCCACTTTAGAACACAGTGAAAAGACATCTTTCAACGGAACCAGATGCCAGCTCTTACTAGACACTAAATCTTCCAAAATCTGGAGCTTGGACTCTCCAGCCTCCATTCCTGTGCCAAATAAGTTTCTTTTGTTTACAGACTACACAGTCTATGATATTGTTACACCAGCTCAAATTGACTAGATAGTAGATAAGACCAACTGCTACTTAATTAGAAATATAACATCTGAAGCAAACTGAGGAGATTAAAGTTCCAGCACTGTCACAGTTTAGCATAGTGTGAGCTCTAAATGAGTCAAGCCTCTAAAATTTGTTTCTTTTTAATACCTAAAACACCATTGCTTAAAAAAATTAGTTATTCAAGGTGCTTTGCATAATGCCTACCATATAATTCATTCTCAATAAGTAGTATTTGCAATTATTCAATATAATTTCATTTTGAGTAAGTCACCAGTAACTATGCTTACTTGAAGTGCTAATGTCAGAGGTACTTGATAGCAGAGATAAAAAAGAAAACCTCTCTGTTGAAATGATGGACAATTCCTCACCATGCGTTTAATTTGGAGGAATTTCCTGCTTTCTTAATGGGAGATTAATCCCTGTCAAGGATTTGGAAGCTGATTAAATGAGCTCATCATTTTACCTAAGGAAGTCATTTCTTCTGCCCAGGCTTCCTGTTGAACTAGCATCTCTGAATGATGCTCATGTAATATTTAACTGGTGTGAGCATCTCAATACTTTTATTTCAAATCAGTCCTTCCTTTAGAATATATATGAAACAGCTAGACATTTTATTTTCGTGTTCAGTCATCCAATCTTCATTTAATCACAACTGCAGATGATTCCTGTTGATCACATTATAGTATCTGATTACCATAATTGTACGTATTTATACTGTAATTCTAAAAATTCTTTACAATGATTCAATTCTAAGTTCCTCCATATAATTTCAAAAGTGTGATATTGATTGGGATATATAGATGTTTACAGAATGATAAGCCAAGCCATTATTATTACAGACTTTAAAAGAATTCTGTATATACTACAACCTCACATACATACATATACATGTATTCTAAATACATGTAAACTGGGATGCATATAGTTGAACTTTTTTTTAACTACACGAGAAAGTTTTGTGCTTTAAATTAAACCCAATCACAAAATAACCTTATAAATAGTCTAATTTCTATTCTGTGACTCTTAAATCCTTAAATATTTTTTAAGGATTAATATTAGTTTAATAATTTCTACAGGGCAGAAGCCCATCAAATGCCTACCCTTGCTGGACTTGCAAAAGTGTCCTCACTGCACAGTTCATGCATTCACACTTGGAAAAATATGTTGAGATAAATAATAGAAGTTATGTCATTTGTGTTTATATAATATTTTCCCACAATACCCCAAATGTTTCTGTAAACAATACCAAGAAATAAACAGGCTATGTGTTATTGCCCTCAGTTTACAAACCAGAAAAGCAAAAATCGGACAACATAAATCCATTGACAAAACTCCTAGATATATATTTATTTGAATAGAGAAAAATATATAAAATATACATATTTGTATTTATATAAATTTAATGCATTTTCAAACTTGTTTCCCTTCTGAAAATTATAAGAGGATAAAATAAATTATTGGAGACAGAAGAGATTATTTCCAAAACTGAATATCAAATGATTAAATGTCATGAAACACTTTTATTTAGGCATACAAACACTTGCTAATGACATCACTAAAATTTGCTATGCCCCATATCTATGCTATAAATTCAAATGATAGTTCCATATAGTTATCCATGAAAATTTCATGGTAAAAAAACCAAAAAAACAACAAAAAAAGACCTGTTCCTAAGTGTTGGATTCTCCATACCCTAACACTGAGACAATAGATAAGATTTAAGTTTCCTTTACTATCTTTTTTAGTACAGAAAACATGCAAAGCTATAGAGAAACCAAGCCAAAAAACTGACGTATTTGCTGCAGTGCCATGCCCCTCTTTCAAGCTCCTTGTATCGGCATTACTGGAGTCCATATCTGATTTTAACAGCCATGATGTCTAATAGGATGAAATTAGAAGGAACCTGCATAGCCAATATCCATTCCTTCTTAATTTATATCCATATTTGCCTTGCTATCCAGACATTGTGTGATCTTACGGTAACAAGTTAACTTGTAACTTCTCTATGTCCTTTATTTATAAAACGTATATAACAATGTCATCTGGCTCGTGGGTTAAATGTGAAGTTCAAAGATATCTATCTATCTATCTATCTATCTATCTATCTATCTATCTGAACAAGTGTTAGGTAGCAAACTTTATCCTCTTCATCTGATTTAACTTGGAAACGTCTCAAAATTATTTACCAGGTTCCATGGTTCTTGCTAGGACAAGTTGCATTCTGCATTTTGAGATTTACACCTTCACAGGAAGTTCCTGCCAATGTTTTGTAGGGGGAAAATCAGTAGAAAGGGTGGATACTTACACTTTGGAGATACTGACAGGTCATAAAATATTTCCACCACAGAGAAGTAGAGAGATCCCCAAGAGAACACAGAGAGTTTGTCTATGAGATTCTGGAATATGAGAAGCATTTTGGTCCTGACGGGTGAGAAGGGCATGCTGCACCAACAGTGAGTAATTTGTACACGTGGTAACACAAAGACTGGGAAATTACACTACTGAAATAAGTTATGAGAGCGTGTGCTACTTAACAGATAGGAAAATGGGGTGGGTAGTCTTGTAGTAGAATTGCATCACAGAATTATCTTTGATAATTGGAGACTATCTCTCCAAGAATAGGGTATGGGAATTGAACTTACTTACATTAGAATTGGACCGAATCCTGGACTATTCTGATTTTCATTCTCCTTTAGTTTCTCCTTTCTCTTTTAAAGTTTTCAGTTCTTGTAAATTTGCATCGAGATTCTCATCTTGTGCCCTCTGAAGAATTGATACCACCAGGCTGGGTGACATGCACTTCTTAAAATTCAAACCACATTGTAAGTGTGATTGAATTTAGAAAAGCACCACTGCAATGAAGTTATGTTGATTTGCAAAGAAAGAAGTCCATCAACAGTGTAAAAGTGTTGCTTTTAACCCACCCAACTTACAGCAACTGCCATTTTATTCTTACAGGCTCATGTAAAGTACTTTTCTCTGTAGCCTAAGAATTCAATATTTTATTCCTTAAGCATCAAGATATTTTATTCCACAACTAAATCTTTGCTCGCAGTCTCACAGAATAAACAACATGGTCCTGCAGGTCTGAAAATGTGTGAAGGAGAGAGACAATGCAAACCAGGCTGCTCTTCCCATTCACCCTTATTTCCCAGCTCCAAATCATATCATATCCACCATGCAAGTGGTTTGAGCCCTGCTACTCTTTCTAACTATTCAGTTACTACCATATTTTAAGGCTTCAGCATTTGCTATTTAGATAAATCCAGTGATCTCCTAAACTATGTTGCATTTATTAGTTTCCCTCCACATGTTCCCTTCCATATCCTTTATTCCTATATCCATCCTTTTATAGAGTGAACGGATAGGAAAGTAAAATAAAACAAAAGCAAAAATATCAAGTCACTCTCTAGTTAAAACATCTTTATTCCACTGACCACATAGTAACAAAATGTCTAAGTTATAAACACATAACAGAAAAAATCTCAGGTGAGTCAAAAATCAAACGCATTGCATCTTCTTTACTGACACTGAAGCCTTGAATAAATTAATAGATATGTGAGTAATGGAGACATCTCTGCCAACAGTATGTTAACTGTTGCCTCTGTAAAATTTCTGAGCACATTCCAAGCTACCCTAATATTTTTGGAATAAACTGTGTTGCATTTTAAATCATTAAATTGGGGTGGGGTATAGTTATCCAAACTTCAACTCTGTAGTTGCTTCTGTGAAATCTTTAAAGTACATATTTGATTACTGATGATGGGTTTCAGTACATCACTGAGGAATTTCACCATCATGTAGTTCAAAATATTTTAGGAGATAAAAACTCCTAAATCTATTATTCCATTTATATATTTATAAATTGTTTTAACATCCATTACTTTTAATTGTTTTGACATCCATTACCTTTTAATTGTTTTTATATATATATGAGTATGTATATGTGTGTGTGTGTGTGTGTATAAATCCATTTATATAAGATCCATTTTTTTGGCATATTTGCCCTATGGAAAGAAAAAATTAATTTAGCCTGAAAATATTGATACAACAGTTGAAATATTACTGCAAAGATGTGACTATTAGTGGAAATATTTTGGGGAGACTATTTCTCCATCAAAGTTTTAACTCTGTTATTGTTAAAGAAAGAACAAGTTGATAATGTTAGAGGTTTTTAATTTAACTAGAGAATAAACGTCTTACAGAGTCCAATAGAGGATAGTTCAGAGTCACAGAGAGTAAAGGATGCAACCAAGGGAATGATAGAAAGGTAGAGATACTTGTCCTTTAGAACCTGCAGACATTAAGGTATCTCTCCAAGAATCTTAAGAATATTACCAATAAAAACACAGCATCGAGATTCTGACATGTAATTTTTTAAACACTGGGAATCTAATAGTAAGCTCAAGACTATTACTATAGGCAAGCACACTTCAGAGTGAATAAGAACATATTATCTTCCAGTTTGGGTATGTATATGACTTAACTTTATAATCTTGGCTAATTAACCTAATAGGTCTAGTTTGTGTCCCTATGGCCCACACACTATCCCAAGCAAACCTCTTAAACCCAACCACAATTTCTCTGAAATCTATTGGTGACCCTATTAAACTAATGGCATATTCTAATGTGTTATGCTCCAGTGTCTTTATTCCTTCCTGCACGCCTAGAAAGGCTTCTTTATTGATCATGCTAACTACAAATCACCTCTAACACCATTAGTTCGTTCATCTCCTTCCAGAAGTCCACTACTCTTTGAATTCACTGATGCTATCTATGTTTGCTAATTGAAAGAGTTTATTCAATTAATACTTGTATCTCAAAGTATTTGAGCTAAGTTCTTCTCTTATGTTATGAATGAAACAAACTTAGCTTCTCTGATTTTTAAGTCACCAAATATCACAAAATGAAACTAAGATTTTAAACCAGTCCATAAAACTCCTCAATCAGTATCCAGCTTCTTAACACATATCTAAGAGAGGATTAGAGCTGATCAGCTCTGACTTCACATGCCTTGTGATGTTAACTTTGCTTTAGTTAGACTTTTCAAAAATTGTAGCATTTTCTTCCTTTATAAAAGACAGCCACACATTTAACAAAATATGCACAAATGGATATTTAACTAAAATATAAAACATTGGTTTTATAAATACTGTTTTCTTTCTGTTTCCTTATGAGTCTGGGTTGAGTAATGCATACAGTGGGGAGCTAAAATCTACACTGCTGTAGTATCTGCATGCATAGCCATTACTTGAAAAACAAATTCTATCAGGAGCAGAGTAGCAAAGTTAAATTGGAAGGAGGATCAAGACCTAACATCTTATATAAAATGAATGACTTCGAAACAACTATTCGTTGCATCGATATTTAATATTTCACAGATGCATGTATTCCATTTGTTTGTGCTATTACTAGAACAGAAGCATTTGATGAAATTCCTCCCTGAAGGTCCGGAGGATTTTTTAAATTTTCATGTTATAGTGAATTTCTCAGATCAAGTCAATGGGAACAAGGAAAAACAGGCTATGATAAAATTATTTCTTCTAATGTTCTGCTAGAGTCAAAGTTGTCTCCATTTTTCTGTCCACATTAAGGTTATTCTGTCCTATGAAACACTTTATTGGTGTCTCTAGGGGTGAGGATGGGGTCTAGGAGAGTTATAAATTATTAGGTCATCTAGATGCTTTAAAGTCCTGTCTTTGAACACACTGACAATAAAATTGGTCACATTGTTAATTAACATATAAGTTTAATTAGAAATTGGATGCCTAGAAGGATATATGATGAATGTACTGATGAAATAGATACTATTCCACTTTTAAATTATATGTGTGTCTATATGCATGTTTGCTTTTCTCAAAATAAATGCTTTGGGATATATTTATACCTACCGATCATATGTCTCTATCTATCTATCATCCATCATGGTTACAGTTTGGATGTAGATATATATTTTTAGTTTTTCTTAAATTTCTTGTTACTTTACAATTAATGTACCATAATTCAATATGTAGAATATGTAGTCATACAGTGTTCGTTGTTTAAATAATAATGGTTTTCAATTGTAGAGCACTGTGGGGAATTATGCATTTGATTATAGCAGCATCTAAGGTGTACTACATGTTTTAACTCTCCAGAAGTTCTTAGCTATTACCAACTTTAACGCTCCACAGCCTTTGTGAGGTCACATTTTAGTCTTCCTATTAAATGGTCGTAATTTGGTTATGTCCGAGTATCTTTTAAACAAACTTGAGTTTGTGGTGTTTCCATACACATAATCCAGTCCAACAGAAATGACTTTTTCCTGTGACTTTAGCAAACACACTCAAAATACGAATATTACTATACTTACACCTTCTCACAACCTGACGTTAGGCCATTGTCAGTCCAGTCTGAATGACTGTAACGGGAAGCTCCTCTTCCCTTTCGGATCCCTTGTGCTTTCTTTTCCTATACTCTTCTAAGGAACAAGCTGTCTTTGAAGACACCAACTTGGCTTCCTTTTCTGACTGTTGCTTTATGCCTTCTCTTCACGTCATGTATTCTTCAACTGGCTGACAGCACGAAGCTCTCATTTCATTCCAGTTCTGTCTGCTGAAAACTGCTGCAATCAGCTTATCTAAATTATTCCACTAAATTTTAAGTCTTTGTTTTGTGTCCCATTACAGTTCTCCATTTTATTTTTGTTGAGAAAATTTCTGATTATTATATATTTTTATCTTTTTCCTAAATGAATGCAACGTCTTCACATATGGATTTTGTACCCAGTCATCAACATATAATATGCCCCACACATAGTAAAGACTGGATAAATATTTTTGGAACAAATTGATTAATAAGGAAACATAACTTGTTTATTGGTCTAATCGTCAAGTTGTATTTTGACCAAGAATATATTTAATCTTTATAATACTCCATATGAAGTAAACTTTATTACTTCAATTTTGTAAATGATGAAAGTGAAGGTCAAGAGTATGAAAGAATTTGCTCTTGTCGGGTAGAGCGAATCCTAGATCTGCATTCGAGAGTGTGTGGTGACTATCTATTAGTGCTTTCCTGTTGGGGTGTCTTCCTCTTGCCCATTACAAACCTCAACTGACATTAATAGAGAAGGTGCTCGTGCATAGTTTAAGCAAATAGCACACGTTCCCAAGGATTTCAAAATTATTGAATTCTAATATCTCTGGAATTGATTTGTACTTTTCATCAACTACCTAGAGACTGATGTTTCCACGTGTACATGAAAATTGAAGATCATGGAAAATATCCCCTGATGTTTCTCATTTTAAGTTTACGACTATCCAAAGATTCCATAAATCTGTATAGGCACCTCAAAATTCCTCATTTAAAGACAATTTACTACTCTAAATTTATTTTTATTGTATGATACAGTAAGTGTATTTCTTGGCATCCACCTGAGGATTTTTTTCGTTTGTTTTTACGTAGACTAATTGAAAATATCTTCAAATTGTAGTAGTATTTCCAAGTCTTGGTTGAAATGATCTGTATCATATTTCAGGCCCATTTGATATTTATAAATACATTAAAGCAAAATTTATACTGTTCTTCTGTATCTTAAATTTGATTAATCAGTTCTCTTTGAAGGAGAACTCATATTGTACATTTGTGTGTGAGAATCTCTACAGAGAATTAACTACAGTTATCACCCTTGAGACACCTATTATTGCCCTATTTATTGTTCAGACATACTTTTGGTCGTTGAGGTTGTAGTATATTTATTTGTTTAGTTTTGCTGCAGCCCTAAGACAACAAGATTCTTAATTTTCCTACTCGTGGTGGATTGATTACAGTCAACTTTGTCAGAAATGCCCAGGTGAACTGATTCAGTGCTGTTCCGGGCTTAGAAGACCCACCTGAGTGTTACAGCCCACACAGTACAAAGGAGAACAGGAGCAGCCGATTGCAGGCGGCTGATTTCCCAGGAAAAGCTCTACTGCAGCTGGTTTTCCTGAAGGAACTCAACTGTTTTGTCTCAGGAGGAGCTTGGGGCCTTGCTGTCAGGGAGGATGGCTGCTGTTTTCTCCAGGGCAGTTCTGGTCTTTATCTCTGCCTTGAGCATCGTATCCTAGTTTCAGTATAGATTTCTTCAGCCTTTTAATGCACACACAGATGTACACTGGACATGGTGAGGGGTGCCCAGCCCTTGACCAGATTTTTCGGGTCTCCAGTGCAGAACAGGTATTTTGCACTCTTCTGCATTTGGCTTGTGTGAGAATGTCATAACTCGTAAATGTCCTGTATTAAATCTGCCATCTTACAAACCTTTGACTCTAGAACCCACTGAATAAGACATTATTTTTTCCATTAGCATAATTTTGAAATTGAACCATATCACCAAATTATTTCTGACTCTACTCCCTCATTAATTTCCTACATTCAATCATCAGAAAAGGGCATTTCATCTGCAAACCTATATTAATATCAATATAAATAAAAAGGCATATCTATGTCAATATAAATATTCACATCATATGTCTATATCATGTACCTATATTTGTAGACATTGCTACAGCTATGAGCAATAGAGATAGACATATCTATTATGCTTTCAATATCAGTGAGACCACTATGCTCTGTTTGGTGATCTTCTCTCTGCTTTGAGCTTGATTGGACTTCCAGGCAGAAAACTAGAGCAATAATATTTTTAGCCTCATTTCTCTTCTCTCAAAGGTAACATTCCTGTCTAGCTGATTAACAGTATTTGAAAATAACTTTTATATATTTTTCCCTACTTGTTTATGGTGTATGTTTTGAGATGAATTATGTACCCTCAATTTTATACCCCTAATACTTTAGAAAGTGAGTGTATTTGAACACCAAATCTTTAAAAATTAATGTAAAATGAAGTCCTATAGGTTGGTCTTAATCTACTGTGACTTACGTGATTATAAGAGCAGTTTAGAGGAAAGACAAATTCAGAATGTGGAACGAGAAAGTAAAGACATTGAGGATGAGCATATCCAAGACAAGGAGAGAGGTCTCAGAAGAAATCAAACCTGCTAATACCTTGAACTTGTATTTCTCAGAATTGTGAGGAAATGATAGTTGTTGTTTGAGCCACCAATCTGAGATTTTCTTACGACTTCTCTAGCAGACTAAGACAGAAGTTAACTCATACTGTATCTTATTTATTATTTTCAGAAGTAAGAGGGCATTAATAGTATTATAAATGAGTAGATAAAATTTTTTAAATGTTTCGAAACCCAAGTGTCCTGCATATCAACCAGAGACCATTTAGCAGAAGTATTTAAGGAAATACAATAAAATGATTGAATTATGAGATATAAATCGGATTTAGTTTAACCTTCTTTATTTGGATGATTTACAATAATTTATGTTATTTGAAAATGTAGCCCAGTTTCAGCAAATTAGTAAATTCTTTCTCTTGCACGTTTTTCTACAGTAACTATTGTGTATTTGAAAATGAGTATGTTTTTCTCTGAAAAGAAAATAGACAAAGGAGCCAATCATTTGTGTACAGCT
Source organism: Hystrix cristata (assembly GCA_004026905.1). NCBI lineage: Eukaryota > Metazoa > Chordata > Mammalia > Rodentia > Hystricidae > Hystrix > Hystrix cristata. Next base: position 49,641 of record PVJO010010098.1, read on the forward strand.
ACTGAACCTAATGTATTACATTACTTATTTCATATTATTTATTTTTTAATATTCACAATGCTGTAATTTTCACTGGGTACCCTTATTAGATGAAGAATCTGAGATGACACAGATCTGGTTAAATTACTCAAGGCCGAACAGCTAAAAAGTGAAAGAAGTGATTCCTTCCAGTTCCCACCTATCACTGTAGACTCCTTGCCTTTCTTAATATTAACCAGGATGAGATCACCATTGTACAAGGCTGTGATTTTTTTTTCCCATATATGAGCTTGCTGGGCTGGGACGGGAGGCTGTTCAAGACATATCAAATGTGTTTTACCAAATGCTTTTTAATCATTTGTTCACTTAGCTAATATAAGATTCTACCAAAAAGAAAAATTCTGTGTATCTTAAAAATTCTTTATTTTTTGATAATAATACATGGAATTACTTGGCAGATGGAAATACTACAAATGACCTATACAATAGAACTAGTATTATTCTTGCCATCTGATTTTAGTCCCTAGATGGATTTTTAGGTAAGGCCATGTGACTCAAGTTCAACTGGGAATCTGTAAGATATCAAAATTAAAATAAAATTTCTCTTCGTGGTGCAATATTAATAACAAACACTGTGTTACCTGGACTATTAGGTGCTTTGAATAAATACTTAGGAAATACATGTGCTATAGTCATATTAGCTTTTTTCTAATAGATGGGCAAGCTTCCATAAAAGTAATTTGGTTCACAATTCTCACTAAGAGCTACTATTTCAAATCCTATTTGATCCTGTGAAGAATGAATATCTCTAAACTTTTCAATCTCTGAGTCTTCAAGGAGTGAAATGCGATTGAAGAAGAAATTAATTAATGGTATTTTGGAAGGTGAATATATACTCTCAATTAATGCACACCTTTTTTAATGATTATGGAATTTCCAATCACAAAAATAGTACTTTAATTCAAAGCCAGTGGGGAAATAGAGGAACAAAAATATAGTTACCATATTCAAGGTCACTAAGACAACCGTGAATGTACCTGAACAGCATATACAGCACTCAGTCTTGATGCCACATCAATTATAAATGTCTGACTAGAATAAGCAGGGCATCTACTAATAATTTCTCTTTTAGGAAAAAAAAATGTGCAGCTTGCTGCCAGGGTTGGTTTAATTTTACATAAACACACTCTTTTAACGGAAGCAAATGGAAATAACACTGCTGAAAACAGAATGCTATAAATAGAATGATTACTTTTGTTTCCAAAGACTGTCACTGTACTAGAGTGATGCAATAATAACAAAAGTAAGATATTTCCTGGTGAACTTTAGTGGTGGAGTTAGAATTACAGTATGCAAGATATCTTGGGGAAAATGCTGCAGCTACCACGCAAGTATTCTCAGGGCAAGTGGGAAACAGGTTAGTTGGTAAGCTCCCAAAATATTAGACCAGTTGACTCAGTCAATAATAATTCATTCACCTATACAACAATAAAAATAATTAATTCCTTGATACCAGGGCTCAATTTCAATTTCTCAAAAAAGATAGTGACCCTTCTTCATACTCAGAACACACTATTAGATGTTCCATGAACACTTACAGTGTTCGAGGCTTCATTTTACTTAAGGAGAAATAGATAGAAATAAAATCAACACTGAATTTTATTTAGACCATTTGTGCCAATCCCAGATGTTGCAATAAATAACCGTGTTAGTCAGTTTCCCATCACTGTGACAAAATACCCAACTTTCACTGTTTAAAGGAGGAGAGGTTTATTTTGGCTCAGAGTTTTGGTGAATTTAGTCCATGGTTGGGTGACTCTGACTTAGAAACAGTGCACCAGAACACATTATGAAGGAAAGCTGTTCACTGTGTGTTGGCCTAAGGCATAAAGTAAGGGAAAGAACTAGAGATAAGAAAACTCTAGGCACAGTAATGCCATTTGAAGAATCGTAAAGATTATTAATAAATTAAAAGATCTAAATTCTAAAAGTAAAGACACATCGCTTGTTAGGTAAAAACTTCTTTTTCGAAATTTATTTGACAAGAGATCCATTTTAACCTGCCTCCTGTAACTGTTAACATTCCATTAAACTCATTACTATTAATAAGGAACAACTTGCCAGGCCTGTTTTCAGACGATGTGTCCCAAGATACTCTGACTATTCTCCCACATGATTCAGTAGGTTACTAGACTGTATTTCAATGCATAGTAAATGAAGGAAATTACCCTTTACTTCAGCTTCTCTAGTGAATATTCCTGATATTCCTGAAGAGTGGATGAGGTTTTAGACTTTGAAATTCATCCTTTGGAAAAACTCAGAATGTGAAGTTAAATATGATCTACAAAATCAATCTTAAACATAAAACACGAAGTAATAAAACTCCTAGGAACACATAGATGATCTTTGGTTTGGTGCTGTGCTTTCAGATACAAACTCAAAGACATGATCATGAAAGAAAGAACTGATGAATTCGATTTCATTAAAATTTAAAAAATAAATAAATGAGCAAAATATCTGTCCAACAAAATACACTGTCAAGAAAACGGGAAGAGTTGACACGGACCAGAAATATTACTGTGAAAGGTAGACCTGATAAAGGACTCTCATCCGAACTCTAAAAATAACTCTTAAAACTCATTGACAAAACAATCTGCTTCAAATATGGAAAGAGATCTGAATAAACACCTCACCATCAAGATACAGAGAGGCAAATCGACATTATAGGAGGTCAAATCAAACAGTATAGTGAAGAATTTAATTTACAAAATTATTACAATTGAAGGCATATTTCGATTAATGTCCCTCAAAATATCGCCCCTTCCTTTGAACATAATTATCCCGTCATTCTTGCCAGTATCTGAAGTAGTTCTGGAAATCCAGGAGTCAGGCTATCATGCCTGCTTCCGTGTCTTAAAACGATTCAGAACATTTAAGGCAGTTTCTGTCAAATACAGCTTTACAGCGTGTCCTCATCTACTTTATCCATCAGATCCAGCACTGTGCAATGTCTGGCTCTTCCCCACAATCAGAAGGACTGTGAAAGGTAAAGGTTTTGAATCAATTCAAGACATGGAGGCAGTTTTGACAACTCAGCCAAAAACGCTTACGACAGAGGGCACTCAGAGCTGCTTCAGAAAGTGGTAGGAACACTCGGATAAATGTGTTCAAAGCAGGCCACACTATTCTAAGGTGGACGATTGGCGATTTTTATTTTTCTGTAGTATTTTTCTAAAATGTAAACATTCACGGTACTTTGGATGCCACTACTTGAATGCCATTAGATATTTTCAAATTAAAACATCAATTAGATCCCACTACAGAACTGTAAGAATGGCTAAAATCCCAAGCACTGCTATCACCACCAGTCAATGAGGATATGGAAGAGCAGAGTTCTCACTTGTTGCTATTAAGCATGCAAAAAATGTTGCAGTTACTTTGGAAGGAAGCTTGGACGTTTCCTACAAAATTAAACATATTCTTGCACTATGATCTAGCAATTGTGCTCTTCCATATTTGCCAAGTAAATTAAAAATTTGTATTTTTATATTTACCCACACAAAACCCAGCACACATTTTTAGCAGCTCTTTTCTTGATTGGCAAAATGTAGAATAAACCAAGATGTCCTTCAACAGAGAAATAAATAAATAAATAAATTATAGTGCATTCAGACAATGGAATATCATTTAGTGCTATGAAGAAATGAGCTATCAAACCATGAAAATACTTGACAGGACCATGAGTGCATGTTGCTAAATGAAAGAAGTCAATCTAAAAAGGCTATATACTGTATTATTCCAACTAAATTGCATTGTGGAAAAGATAAAACTATGAAGAGAGTAAAAAATAAAAGATTATCAGTGATTTAGGAAGAGGAAGAAATAAACAGGTGGGACATGGAATTGTTTTGAGAAGTGAAACTGTTCTATAGGATCCCGTAGTTATCTGAAGATTGATACTCATTCACTATACAACACAGTGTGTACAGTAAGGTAAACAATGAACTTCATGTGACAATGATATGGTGATATTGGCCGATCATAACAAATGTACCCATCTGGTGATTGCTGTTGAGACAGTGTATACGACGATAAGAGGTACATGAAAAGTCTATCTATTTCCTAGTCAATTTTTCTGTGATACAAAAACTTCATTCTAAGAAATGAAGTCTATACTATGAAATCAATCTTAAACTCCAAGACTATGACAAATATTATATTGAAAGGCTAAAATCAGTCATGTATTTATCCATTGCACCACCATGGTAAAGGGCATATTTAAATCAATTAAAATGTGAGAATGTTATAAAAATCAGAGATAATTCAGGAATGATGTAGAAGAAAGATGAAAGAATTATCTCTGATATATTTCATCTGCCTTCCTGATTGTCCACTATGTATTAGGCCTCATCCTTCTCATATGTGAAGTAAGGTATATGGTTTAAAGGGAGCCTTTGGCTCACTTATTGTATTTCTTACTTATGCTCATTTTTGCTTGTCCGACAAGTTTTTGTACCTTTAAATTCTTATAATAATAGCTTGTAAGGAAATATGGTGGAACACTAAGATATTTGTAATAATATAAGATCAGAATATTGCCATAGATTCAATGAATGATTTTCGGTGAAGAGTTTAGCATTCATCACATGATGAGGATGGAGGGAACTCAGAAATTTCCTACTCTATTTCATGAGCCTCAGCTAAGAACTTCCACAAAACACTTTCTGTCTTAATTTCAGATGAGTTGGTAGACTTGTGCAAATTTTGGTAAATTTGCCTTCAATAAAAAACATTTTAGATAAAATGAAATTAAGACAGAGTGTTTAAGCAACTTAACCAAAGTCATTTATAGAGAGGGAAGAAACGGAAACTAACCTAGTCAATATTTAATACCACACTGTGTGAAATTTTTTTTTCTCTTAAATCTGTATTTTTTTCTTAGAACGTATTTGCAGTGCATAATGATGGCATTCCTAGTAGGGATTTGGCACATGTAAGTAACACATCCCAATTCTTTTTTATCCCCTTCCCCATCCTTCCCTCTTATCTCCCTCCATCCCTTGGTCCCCTTTCTTTTTGAAAAAGAGCTATCTCCCTATTTCCTGTTATCTTTTTTACTTTGCTTTTTATTTATATTTTAGGTTTCTTATAGTAAAAGAAACTAACCAATATTTAAGTTTGTGTGTCTGATACATATCTTTTAACATTATGGTTTCAAGATGCATTCATTTACCTACAAATGACTCAGAAATACCCTTCTTCATGGCACTTTCTTTACCTGTTTATCTATTGATGGACATAGATGTCGCTTCCAAGATTTAGCTATTATGAGTTGTGCTGCTATAAGCATGGATATGCATGTGTCTTTGTAATATGATGTCTTTAACACTTCCTGAAACAGTAATAGAAGGGTAGTACAAGGGTAATAGCAGGGTAAAATGAAATCTCTACTTTTAGTTTTCTCAGGATTCTCCATACCGAAATTATAATACGTTACATGCAAAGCATAAACTGGTGCAATTTATGCCAATATATCAAAAATAGCAATACATATATATCCTCAATGGTAAAATGAAGACACTCTTTAGAAATATTTTATAGAATTAATCTGAGGGTATTACAAATTTAGAGTCAATCTGGAGGTATATCCAGAAATATATTCTCATTCTATTTTATTTTCACTTACTTTTAAATACTATTGAGTTAACTTCTCATTCAGAAACTGAAATAAAATGTTCAAAGCACTAAGAAAAAAAATAACAGTTTCCTGTCCTTAAATTTGTTTGTTTGTTTTGACTCTTAGGGCCTTGTGCATGATAAACAAGCACCCAACCCTTGCACCAACTCCAGCCCACGCTCTTACATTGTATTTTACGATGACTTGCTGTCGTCTGAGAGATTAAAATATGCCACATGTCAGTTTGGGAAGGAAAACTAAAATTAGCTTTTGAAAAAATAATTTTCTTTTTTTCCTTTTAAAAAAATTTATTTGTGTATGTTTGCAGTAGATAATGATTACATTCTTCATAGGGAGTTGATATATGTATTTATCATATCTTAGTTCTTGTTTATGTCCTCTTCCTGTCCCTACTCTCCAGCTCCTTCCATCTATTGTCTCCTTCCCATTTGCAAAAGGTATACCTCCCTCTCTCTTTCTGGATTTGAAACATTCCAAGCTCTCTGGGCTTTCAAGATCTGTGTTAAGAAGTCTGCTGTAATTCTAGTGGGTTTAACTCTGTAAGTGATTTGTTGCTTTTCTCTTAGAGCTTTTATTATTCTGCTCTTGTGTTGCACTCCTAGGATTTTGACTATGATGTTCCACAGAGAATTGCTTTTCTGGTTGTGCCTTTTTGTGGTTCTAGATGTCTCACTTGTTTGTATGTTAAATTCTTTTCCTATACTTGTAAAATGTTCTGCTATTAGTTCTGAAGACAGGTTTTTATGCCATCTTTTGATTTTTCACTAATTCCAATTAATCTTATGTTAGTCTCCTTTACATCAACTAGCAGCCTCTGGATCAATTTTCTTTGCTCTCTTTTTTAAAGCATGCATGAGTGTATGATCACTGGCGTCTGCCCTGTCCTCTAGTCCTGACAATCGCTCTCACTTTGGGCATTTCTGCTGTTGACAATTTCAATAGAATTTTTTGTCTCCTAGACTTTTTGTACCTTCTCAACGACTCTACTTCTTTCCTGAATTGGTCATTCGGGTACTGTATCATTCTGTTTCGCTTAGCTAGTTTTTTATTAGTGTCTTCTTTAAGTTCACTGATCATTTTTTATTAAGCTCTTTATCTATTTATATCATCTTTGATAAGACTTATTGATCTGATTTTTGATTTCTCTTTTATTACTTCATAGAATTCAGCTGTTTGGCATTTTATCTCCTTATTATTGATCCCCCATGCATTAGCTATGGCAGCTTCTGCAGTTTCAGGAGCCCTGTATTCTCATTCTTACAGTTCATTTGTGTGTGTGTGTGTGTGTGTGTGTGTGTGTGTGTCTGTGTGTCTGTGTGTCTGTGTGTCTGTGTGTGAGTGTGCTCATGCATAGGTGCAAGCACAGTGGGGACCGACGGTCACTTAAGGTGGAAAGACTGTTGTTAGTCTGGAGATCTTATTAGTGCCTGCTTCCCAGCCACGCACACTGGGGGTCCCTAAATACAGGCCTTTGCCTCTGGGGTAAGCTGTGACCACCTCCATTACTTTGGCAAAGGGAAGGTACAGTGTAATTGACTTATCACTGAGTTGTCTGTAAACAAATCACAGCAAAGTTGTTGACAAAAAGAAACCAGTTATTGACACACAGCAAAAAACTATTAATAGTAACAATCATGCCACTGCTGGCAATAGCAAACAAATCAGCAAAAACAATAGAGTAAAAGACAAACAAGATATTGGTATACCATATGAACCCATTAAAGCTCCCACTGTACTCAACTAAATAATATGACGGTGATCTGCTGTATTAATATATACATAAAGAAAACACAAATATTGACGTAGAGTAAGTACCTACTAAATTCAAACACTAAACCATTAATGATAGAAATAAATTCAACAATAATGGCATAGAGTCAACTAAATATCTAAATATCAAGAAAGCTTAATAGTAATACTAACATAAATAGAGGATGTGAAAAAGAAGAAAATGAAAGAAGTTAACATTTAAAATATAAATCAAAGGAAGATGAGTAGGAGATAAAAGTTATATGCAGGATCTATTTAAGTAGTAAACAGAGTAAAAGAATTAAAGTCACAGAAAAGAACTAACAAGAAAAAGAAGATGAAAAAAAGGAAGAAAATAAAAAATATAAAACCCCCAAAACAAGGAGAAAAAGAGAAACAGATACAAAAAATTCTTCTATGTGTTTAAATGAGAGCTTTCTTTCCTGAGGCTGTAGTAGTAGACTTCACAAGATAGGGGGGAGGTATAGTGAGGTCACTGAGTTCTGTTTTGTCTCCACGCTCACAATACTGTCAAAATACTGAGACCTCCCCCACCTTTGCTGCTGAATGTGGTTGGTCAATGACATCTGCCCTAAGACCGTGTTCACTCCAGCCACTTCCAGTTTCTGTGTCTCTGTGTGTCCCAAGTCACTGCTTTGTGTGCCTAGCTTTACAGCCTTTGTTTTCATGATGGGCCCACCCCACTGCCCCAGTAGCACCTGTGTCCATACACCCCAGGCTGTGGCAGCCATCCAACCAGAGACCTGTCCCTGATTCCACTAGCCGATGGGGCAAACAAACAGATGACAGCTCTGTGGAGCAAACAGACAGCTGGACAGATCAGACTTAATGCCAGAACTTGTAGGCACAGTCTCCTTGGAAAACCACAAACAACATCACTTCTCATCATGGAAGACAGGACCCCTGTGTCCTTCCCAGCTTCAGTGTTAGCTTCTTATGGGATATAAGTCTAGCCCGCACCATCTCTGCAACTGTCTCTGGTGTTGCAGTACATAATGATTAAATTCATCTTGGCAAGTTGCTACAGCACATAACACATCTTTTTTTTTTTTAAACCAAGAACATGTATTGCTACGTTGTATACATAGTGATCACATTCGTCATAGTTATTTTGTACCTGTACATGATGTATCTTGGTTCCCCCCCTTCCCCACCCCTCCTTTCTGCTCCCCCTTCCCTATTTATAGCAGGTTTATGTATATATTTTTTTTCCATTTTTCCCTTTCCCCTTTCTTTCCTTTTTCCCTTCTTTCTTTTCCCCCATCTCCCTTTCTAGTTCTCCTCTTCTTTGAATATTATCTTCCTTTTATATAATATCTATTACACCTCTTTGTCCTTATTTACACTTATGGTTTCTTATATCAGAGAAACAACTCGATGTGTATTCATGAGTGTCTGATTTATTTCACTTAAGAGTATGTTCTCGAGGTACATCCTGGACATATAGGCTGTTTCCAAAATTTATCTATTATGAGCTGTTATCAATAGAGTAGCCATGTATCATGTATCGCTATAATATAATGTCTTTAAAATACCTAGAAGTAGAATACCTGGATCAAATAGAATTTCTGGTTTTAGTTTTTTTGAGAAATCTTCATACTGATTTCCATAATGCTTGTAAAAGTTTACATGCCCACCAATAATGTAAAAAAAGTTCCCTTCTTTTATTTGCTGCCTTCTAGCCTTTATTATTTGATTTTTTTTGATAGCTATTCTTTCTGGAGCAAGGTGAAATCTCAGTGTTGATTTAACTTACATTTTTCTAATGGCCATTTGTACTTCTGAGAAGTGTCTATTCATTTCAGTTGCCTATTTTTGATTGGGTCTTTAAGGCTTTTTATGGGGGATTAATTATTTAGAATTACTTATATATTCTAGATACGAACCCTCTGTTCAAGGAATAGGTGGTGAATTTTTTCCCATGCCATAGGTTGTCTTTGCACTTCGTTGGTTGTCTCTTCCTTTGGTATGTAGAAGCTTTTTAATTTGATGGTGTCATTTGTTGATTTTAGTAATATTTCTTGTGCCATTGGGGTTAGAAACTTTTGGCCGTGTCTTCAAGAGTTTTACCTGTATTTTTCACTTTCCAGCAGATTGTTTCTGTTTTAATATTTAATTAATTGATCCATTTTTATTTTAATTTAGTACATGTTGAGAGATACAGATCTAGCATATGAATAGTCAGTTTTCCCAGCGCTATAGATTAGAGGATGGAGAAATGAGTCCAGACACACCGAACTATCTGAACTTGTTTCCCGAGCACTAGCATTAGCACCTCAGCGTCACTTTACATCACCAGACAATAGATACTCGTAAGGAGCACAAAACCCAGATCCCTTGCGTGCCCGGGTCACCACAGGGTTTGAGCTCCCACGAGAATCTAGGGCTACCACTGATCTGGCAAGAGGTGCAGCTCGAGTAGTATTGTGAGCAGGAGGGCAGCTGTAAAGACAGTTGAAGCTCTGTTTACTTGCGTGCTGATCACCTGCTGCTGTGCACCCCAGATCCTAATAAACCAGTGCTTGGTACTGACCTTTGGCCTAGGGCTTGGGGATCCTTGTACTATAACACATAACAAGTTTTATACATTCTATTCTTAGTATTTAGGCTATTTCCAGGGTTTTGTTGCTAAAATATTTACAAAAGAAATACACTTGTGTTTCTGACAAAATAGGACTTATACCATGATATAGGAAGTATTAATTTTCATTGTTGGAACTTTTAACAACTAGTTTAAATAAGGTTGCATTTGCCAAGTAGAAATTGCTTCATCTCTAGTAGTATAAGGAGCAAAGAACAACAAAATGACTCTTACTGTGCTTTCAGAGTTTTTGTGTAAATGTTTATTTTTTGATTTACCACCTTATGCTGTGATTTCTTGTTACTAATTCAGGTCAGTTGTGTTCACATAATATCACGTTGCTTAATTACTTCCTCCAGTGGATATAGAAAGTGTAAGATGTTTGCTTCTGGTTTGAACCCATGTTATCGGCCATCCTAAGTGATTTTCACAGATGTTATCAAAATTAATCTTCAGATGTTGAGAAGGATAAACATAATTTTAAATAAAATGAATTAAAGCAGATAAGAGACATCAGACTTCCCTCAAATTACTAGGTATATTTCATTGAAATGCCACACATTATTTACAGCAATTTGGTAGCAAATACTCACTAAAAAGAGACTATTTCTATCCCCTTTTGCACTGTTTTTCACTGTGAAAACTACCAATAAGTGATGACAATATTTTATATGTGCAATAACTTAGATTTTTCTGACTATAAAAAAGCATTTCCCTATGATCGAAATCACAAAAGTCCCCATTCAAAATTGAAGAAAACTACATATAATATTACAACCAAAGAAGTGATTGTGAACAATTTTTACTTTTTATTTTTTATGCTATAGTCACTTATGTATTTCTTAAATCTAAACTATTTGCATTTATGCAATTAAAATCTGCCTGGCTTTTTCATTATATTTTGTTTCTTTAATATTTATGCACCTCATTTATTTATTCCCCAATTATCATGTATTTAATAATTTTCATTTTCATGAGTAAAAGAATGTGGAAAAATATATTTTCATGTAAATATTTCTCCAGTTTTGTTTTATATTATAGTATTGTTTTATTTTATAAAGTACAATTTCTGGGCCTAGAGAGACATTGTATTTATGCTATGCACATTCGTTAAATTTATACATATAATATAAAATTATGCATATTATTTATAGTTTGGTACCTAAAAATAAAATTCTGACATGCGTATAAAACACTCAAGGATCAATAATCAAGAAGAAAGCAGGGATCTATGACGTAGAAGTAAAAGTGTCATTGTTCTTCTCCACACACTTGATATTCCCAACCAGAGGCAGTCATGTGCACAGTCTTATGCAAAGAGGGTGATCGAGACAGCCTGGAGTGCAGGAAGAGTAAAATCTTTGGTCTTTGATTCCCTTTCCTCCCGTCCTAAAGACGAACGGACAGCACCAGTGGCCTGGCTTCTCAGTCTAGCACGGACATCCCTTCTCCATTCAAATGTGCACACTGAGCTCCCCTATGTTTGTGGACAATCAACAACTGCCTTTCTCCCTCTAGGTGAATGGCTTTTCTTTGAAATTGCAGGGAAACCTTCATTTAATGTTTGCATTTAGTTGAAAAGCCTGAGAAAACTCAGCAAGGACAAGCAAATGAATATAAAATAGAGGGAGAGAGAAGGGATAGAATAATAATTAAGATTCAGTAGGACTAGATTTTTTTTCTATTTTAAATCAGAGAAGCACAGACATACCACCCACATGGGCAGGTTACAAACTCAGAAATTCAAAGGTGATGATTCTGAACACCAAAGTATAAGTTACTGAGCTAAACCAAGACAAAATGCAGGTATTTCTCATTTATACAGGTGGTTTCTCTGCCTTAGACAAATGCAGGAAACAGGGAATGTCTTGGTGATAGTCCATATAGGACTATCTTAAGTTCCCTGCTCACAGATGCAATTTAGAATGAAGATGACAAAATGGAGGAGACCCTTTGTTCTCATCATTTAGTATAGTTTTCACAAAAGATGAACCATTGTTCATTAAATCCTATGAAAATTGCTCTCATTTGTAGGCATGGAATTGAGTGGGATTAGACCAAGTAAACTGCCCAAAATTCTCACTATTTTCTCAAGTACTTTTAAAGATACTATACATTTGTTAATATCCAGTAAGTCTAATACTTCTAGGCATGTGTTTGGGAAAAACATAAATCGAAGGGTTTAATGACCGCATAGCATTTAACAACAAAAATTGGAAATAATTTACACATCAATAGGCTATGGATAAATGAAGTATGGGATATTCATGAGCTAGAATGATGTGCTGAAATGGAAGGGAATGAACTGGGATGACATGCACCAATGTCCTCAAATTATAATATTTGCTAAAAGTGCAAGACACTGAATGATTCATGCTATGTGACACCATTATATGAAATTTGAGAACATGAAATGCAATTTCAAACATAGTTTATAGAAGCATAAATAAATAATAATAGTATGTTAACATCTGTAGGAATGAGACAGAAAAGAATCAAGGGGGTGATTACTTTCAAGTAGGGAGATATGAATAGAATCAGGATAAATTTAGAGGAAAGCTCAATTCTATTTGAATAACCAGGAGGCCAATTGTAAAAGATCCAATCATATTCAGTTAGGTTGTGGCACTCAGATGTTTATTACATTATTATTTTAAAATAATTGATAAGTAGATAAGTGATTAAAACATAAGCCAAGGAATGAGTGCATTATTTCACATAAAACAGTCTGAATTTCAATTACTTTTGTTCCTCATAAAATTCAGATGTCTTATTCTACATTAAATCAAATAATCAGATTCAATCAGGATTGAATCAAAAAATGGTACTTTTACATGCACATCGCGCACACACACACACACACACACACCCCACACACACACACCACACCCCATTTCATTTCCAAATGTGTGGTATTGTGCACATCTGTGTGCTCCACACCACATTTTGAGGACTATTGTTTTGACCTTTTGAGGACTATTGAATATTTTGGGAAACCAATAAAGAATGTTACTATAAGACCTCCTGGATGATGGGTTGAAATTTACCTACTTATTAAAATGATATGAAGAGAACAATTAAAAATCTATCAACATAGCTTATTAGCTTTTCTTCTAACAGTTTGTCCAGATTATACTGATTTCTTTTTTTACCTTTACTTTACTTCTGTACACAAACAGAGCAATGGAGGAAATTATTTCTTTATTATAATAGAATTTTCCAAGAATCTGAGTCATCTATGACCTTATGACACTGAAGGGCAAGTGTGTCAGTTCATCTTCTTCATCAGATATTTACTGAATGCCCAGCACTCTTTCAACGCTGAATGTAATTTTAGCAGCGATCTCTCCTGCTGTTTAGAAGTGGAATTATGAGATGGTTATCTTGTTGAGTAGTTCTTCATAAAAAAATGTTATATTAAATACAAAGTTTATACCATTTAATCATAATCCCAGCAAATTGTTGCCATAATCTTGAAGAATTAAGTTGAACCTGTTTCCAGATGTGAGACATTATATTACATAATCTAAGTTATATTACATAACTTTTCCAGATACGTAGCCATAGCATAGCAAGCACAGGCTTTGAGTTAGAACTCATGTGTTTTAAACCCAGTCCTTTTACTTTCTGGCTAGTAATGTTGGGAGCCATCCTAACTGCTTACAAACCGATAGTGATGGATTCAGCCTTTTTGTAATTGTATGAGGTTCTAGTTTATCCCAATTGGATTTTGATTCTTGAAAATATTTCCAGTACTTTCTTTATGTGACATTCTAAATTTTCTTTGAACATATATTCCAATATCCCAATGCTAATATTTTGGACTTAGCCTCTGCTTCAGCCTTGGCTGTGATTGACCTTGTTTTTGAGGAATGAACACTTTGTCTCATAAATTTTTGTTCTTCTCTGGATTCTTATTCTCCAGTTGGTTATTGATATTCAAAATCCTAGTTACAATTTTAAACTGCCCATTTCAATTAAAATAATACCCTTCCTCTTGAGATCTCTGACTCCCAGAGTAGCAGTCCATAACTCATGCCCAAGGCATAGGGTAGGAGTTCTTTCCTTTTGTACTTTGAAACTGGCTCGGGGTAGACCCTAGGATGAACTGTTTTCTCACCTTACAATATTTAAAGCTATGGAAATAAACTTTTTAAGAAAAAGTCCCTTACAGATACAAGGAATCAATAGGAAAAAAATATATATATATACTAAAAAAAGACCACAGACCTTTCTGTTTTCCACAGCGGGCAATTTCTGAGTGCCTTATTGATCACTTGGACCCTCTTTATGTCTTTCCAGCTGGTCTCAGGATCTCACACTCTCATCATAGCTGCTCCGCCCTTTCTACTGGTTGCTCCTGCCTCCCTCACTAGCATTCTGTTGAGTTTTCATAGTTCTCCAAAAAGAGACAAGTAGGAAAGGATGGGAGATTTTTAGCACAATAGAATATCTGTAATATTCCAGTCTCTCACCCAAATTTGGCACCTTGCCGAATCTTATCTGCTATTTAAACCTCTTCTCAAATAATGTCTGTGAAATACCCCGTGATCATTCTCAACCAGGTCAATTACAACTCAAACTGATAGTTGTTATCAAATAACATTATATTTTAAAGTCTGCCTTTTCTTGAAATACAGGCTGAGCATCCCAAATCTGAAATTCGAAACATTTCATGTTTTGAATTGTCAGTTTAGGGATGCTAACACAGGTAAAGTCTATAAAATTATTCCAAAATAAAAAATTCCAAACTTTGAAATACTTCCATTTCTAAGCATTTTGCATAAGTGGCAGTGGGTGGAAACTAGGCCTATGCTTTATATATGTCCATATCCCAAGGCCTAAATGTAATGCATAAAGGAGGTGATCAATTTTTAATCGTTGAATACTTGAAAGCCTCCACTAAGATCTTTTCAATTCCAAAATGCCTTCAATGAAAAATTCCATTTACTTATGCTTTGTAGATAGTTAATGCTCTTCATACCAAAGACAAACTGCTAGGGATAAAATGATAGATGATTACATAAATGCTTGTTAAAATGGTTTTGTGTATCAATTTCCTAATGTTGATTTGCTAGTAAAGAGAAAATCATCTTTAATTTGTGGCTTTTACATTCATTTCCTAAGATAGGTCTCATAAGTTTCCTAGTTGAGTTTTTGGAATGTGTCTCATACTTCTCTGACTGACCGTATTATTGTTTCTATAATTCTATCCAAGTCTGTGCTCAAAACCTTGACTAGTGAGGTCATTAAGGGATTATTTGGCAGGTCCTTACCATTAATGGACATTTTGCAACTGGAGAATATTTTTTATGGCTGTCATTTTCCTGGGACTCTATATCTCACGCCAAAAATGTACATACAGAAAAACAAATCTACAAAATATTCAGTAAATAAGGATATGAGGAATCAGTACACATAATATTGTAAGCCTAATAAAAGTCTTTCATTGTAATAAACATTTTTCAAACATCACAGAAATCTCTGATACATAGAAAGCCGTGTAATATGGACATTGTGGTCTTAATTTTATAAAGATCAAAGTTGAGACCTAGTGTGATGTGGTAAATGTGCATGACAAGTGGCCTAACTATGAAAATGGTTTTGTTTTATTACAGAGTGACATTCAGGATCCTATTTATACTTCTTGTATTTTTTTTTCCCTTTTTGGTTCTAAGCACTGAAAGAAGTTCCTCTCTTGAAGTTAGAACAATGACAGTGCTGGTGGCCACAGTCCAAACAGGACTCTAGTGAACAGTTTCAGACACCTTGAAATGCAGGAGGGATGAGTAATTGGGTTGATGATGAGAAACAGCTCTAGTATTCACTGCAAGCTGACGCTGGTGTTCTGGAATGACCTTTGTTGTCTGTGCCAAGAGGCTTCCTTTACTAACACTGCTGCTACATGTCATTAGTAGCAATGGCTGTGAGCTTTGTTCTTTCACTTGCACTAATCTCAGGAGAGAAGTTTTCAAGGGACTTCTTCCTGAGAAGTTCACTGGATCTTTCTGTCATCAAACTGCAGCCTGTGATTAGAATAGGCAGGTGGGAAATTGATGGAATGGTAAACTGAATATTTTTAGAAATACAGAAGAGTTAAGTTAGAACTAGACTTCGAGACCAAGAAATCAAAAATACTACCAGTCAGAAGATAGAGAAATGGAGAGCAGAGATAGAGTAGTTTTTCTTTTTTTCATCACAAACACAGATAATTTTACTGTGTTGTACCAAATATTTT